>JAUJYV010000436.1:0-43094 GCA_033995625.1 Ophyiulus pilosus
CTAATCGGGGCAAAACGCCTCCGCCGGATGTGTCCAGATTAAGCGGAATCGACTGTATATATATATATATATATATATAAATTATTTCCTATACAATCTATAGAAAACGTCGAATTTCTGTTCTGAAAAGCAAATTGGGAACACGTGTTTTTCAGTAGCGTAGTTAATTCAGGCATCACATTTATAACGACAATTGTTAGAGTTTCTATAAACTATAAGCGAACAATAAACAAATGTATGGAAACATTGTATACAGAAGCACACGTATATCTGATATATATAGGAAAACAAGCACATGTCTAATTTTAGCTGGTGGCATGCTAGAAATAACTGTCTGCATAAATGAATTTAACTGGGTCGAACAGGCTAGACAGTGGACTATTTTCTAAGAAGTCTATCCTATTTACGGCGCTTCTCAGAAAACCAGAAATGGAGGTCGTCGTGGGGTCAACATGCAATCCGGATATGGGTTTAAACCTATATTCATTCAGGGAAAACCCTATGTATGTTATTAGAAGTTTTAACGTGATATACTCTTATTAAAAGACAGTTTGCGCTTGCCACACGCAATGAACTACCCAATGAACTAACTGAACGTAACGAGTGCGCATGCGTGGTTCTTCCCTTCCCGCCGCTAACGTTAAAGTAAATATAAAGACATCTGCACGGCATGCTCAAACTGTCTAATATGATCTGCAAAACTTAATGGGATGTGTGTAATGTGCCCTTTACTTCTGTGTGTATTTATATTGCAGGTAATGGAGTTTCTAAAAAACATTTTTTTTTGTTATAAAATCTTTTCCAAATCGATTCGGAAAAAAAAATCATCAAAAATCCATAAAGTAAATTATTTATTCCGTATTTTTTATAGACTAAAAAAAATCAATTTTTTTTCATTTTTGAACACGTGAATATGGAAATGATTTGTCGGGCTGAACATGTTCTTACATATTTGACTATTCTTGGTGCAGGGTTTATGGCCTTCTTTCAAGTACGGTGTTGTTTATGATGTGACATCCAACATGTGTTAGAGACGACATAAAATAAACCGTGAAATACGAAAATGTGCTCTTATCTGCTCATTTAACGCTCATTAATAGCGGAAACCAATAAAGTTTAACGCTTTTAAAACATCAGATTACTTTCTGTGAGATGCATGGACACAAAATGATGCCCATGCGAACACTTGTCTCATGATGTAGTATATACTTTTCAGTTCCAGATATAATACAAAGAACCCCCTCCTTATCGGAAAACACTGAGTTCAAGCCCAAACTACTCTGTGACCACCCTGCTGGGTGTACGTAGTTTCATGAAAATTTAAGTATGGGCATCACACATGTAAAACACAAGTTCAGTCAAGCAGAATGGTCAAGTTAGAAATTAGCTGTAAAATACAAAGATATGTCATTCTCTGGAGGAATGTCTCTGACCTATTTGCTTATATAGCGTTTGAAGTAGTTTTGATTCATGGGTCATAACTGACAGTTGTGATTAAAAAGGACTCAAAATTACATAATGCTGCCCATCAGTCCGAGACTGAAGCCAGGTTGGTTTTGACATGTGATCACTCCAGAAATTCAAACAGGTTGGAGTTATCGCCTTTGTCACGAAGTGGTCTGATGTGCATACACATGGTCATTTTTTGATTGGACGTTTGCTCTGACACACTTTCATGCATCGAATAGTTGTCACTATCTTACTAAAATCATCGCAACAGATGTTGCTTTTATTTTTTATATTTGGACCATGGACTAAGTTTTCAAAAAATCGCATTAAAGAGGCTATAAAAACCTAAAGATGCCACTTAATGTGTGATATATAGTAAATGCTACTATTATATACTGGTTACATTGTAACTAATTTAAGTTGACAGCCCACAAATGGCGATGCATTTTTTTTAAAGAAATGCATGCAGCTACAAATTGTGACATTTTTTACTCTTCGGGAAATGTTCATTTATTAAACTAATATACAGACGAAAGGCATGGCTCATCATTGGCGGTTATTTGATGCCACTCATGAGGGCAATAAAAATTAACGCAAGCGTTGCATCACATACATTGCGTGATTATGCAACGTATAATATACGCGAGCCTGATTAGCAGAGTTTTTATTTTTTTTTACTAATGAACGCTCATCAGATTTTATCACTGCAAGTTTGCAGGGTCGGTTGTGCAGATCGTCGTTAACGCTAATCGGCGATTGTGGCATCTAATGTATACAGTATATCCGTGCAACCGATCATTAACTCTTTTTTTTCCAAATAGTAATTAAGGTCACGAGGGGCATACAAATGACTGATTATGTAGACAGGCCACTAAAGCAGACGATGAGTTCGCTGGTTTTATATAAAAAAAGATTGTTGTCATCACATACAGTAAGATCGCACGAAACGATTAATACCAATGTTTGATTAAGTTTCCACGGTCTTTGCAGCGAATTATGTTAATTATCTCGAGATCACATCGCCACTAACACGTATATTTTCAATTAAATAACGTGAGGATTCTCTTTTCAGATCTAACGTTGATTCAACGTATTTTTACCTTTAATTACTTATTACTCTGATAAATTTGAGTTTATTCATGCTTAATCCATTATTTGCTTTTTCAATTAACTTCTTTAGACCTTCATCTTACAATTCATTCAGTTTCAGAAGTTCCTGGTGGCGTACGTGTCTCATGCAAGACATTTCCAACATGGCGACTTTGAGCATTGCCTAAGAACATTGCAGCATGTATTTCTGTAATGAAAAATCGCCGCCATGTTGGAAATATCTTGCTAAATGCTCGTATGCCACGAAGGATTGCTGCTTTCTTACCACTGAACATATATATTATATAGTAGATAAACAATTGGAACATACTCTTTTAAATAAAATAATGGAAATATACATACGTCCATTCCCCTTGAAAAGCATTAATTTCAAAAACTGACACAATGCCATAATTTACACTGAAGAATAAGGCAATGCAGGTGAATAAAAAACCACCTCAATGAGTTTATGCAATTAATAGTGACCGAGAGATCGCCTAGTCAATAAGATCGAGCATTCTAATAACTTAATTGATCGTAATCAAAGGATAATTGAGATTTAACTTCTGAAAAACCTTAGCATTGTGATTGGATTAATTATAATCCACTGTGACACGATTGGAACCGTGGTACAGTAAAACCTGTCTAAAAGTATACTCTTGGGATCGGTGAAAAATATGCGTTTAGACAGGTTCTACTGTATAGTTAATAGATGTCTTACTTATCCAGATTTGTTGAAACAAACTGCTATGAATAAGAATCAATAATCAATTCATATTGTCCTTTACAAGGGACTCTTTTGCTCCGGAGCGGCCATGTTGAAAATGTTAAGCTAAATAATCTCATATGCCACCAGTGGGCGCGCTAAATCGAAATAAGGCCAATTATGGATGTGGTAGACAAATATCATCCATGCATGCAGATCCTGGTGCGTCCTTAAACACCGTATTTGCAAGCGACCGGATATATCATCATCACCACGCAGGTAGACAACAATTCCATCTTTTTTTACCTGCAAGAAATTCGGGTAAAGTGCAAAGTCTTGTCGTGATTATACGCTTCCATAGGCCAGACGTGACGGTGCAAAAATAACGAAAGGAAACTTTGTTGCGCGTTTTGATTGTTGGCGAATAAACGACACGCAGGCCTATGAAGAGTTTTGTTTTAAAGGATCACTTAGCACCATGAATATGCAATTCTAGGCTAAATAGCTGCGAGCATTCATTTGCATTGAGTAACGTGGGACTAACGTTATTTGGTAACCTCTAAGTAGCACTATATCCGAGGTGTAGACAGAAATGATCGAAACCATAAACTGGTTTGTCTGTCTATGATGTGATACAATTTGGGCACACCTGTTCACCATCTACCTCACCTTCACAACTTGTGGTTTCCATATAGCGATCCTCTCGAATTTATGAACTGACAATTGACAACAATTTGTAGCATGCAGAAAAAAAATATCCATGCTTGCAGTGTTTTTATACCACAGATACGCTTTTAATTGATAAAACGTATCTACTGTAAAATAAGTAAAGGAATTACGTAATTAGAATAACAGGGTCCAGAGTAAAATGAGGTAAGGGGACTTAAACATCAAAAGCCATTAAGTCTTATAAAAGTAATATCCTAATCTGCATCGTAAATTTTGAATTAAATCTTAAACATATACGTAGAGTGCCATAGCCTATATATCCACAGATAGCGCTGCGAGAGAACGGCAGTATAGAGTACATATACTTACATACATGTATGTATACTTAAAAATTTCAAGCACTGCTTTGTCAGTTATGCAAAAACAAGTTAAATTTGCCCCGAGAGACAGGTGACACCGTTAAATACTTTATGGACGCTACAAAGAAAAAGTGCATGGCGTTGATTAAGCACGCAACTAATGAATTTTTATATACGCAACTAACTAATTTGAATTTTTTTTGGTTTTATTGGCAATGACAAGCTGCAATTAAAATTTGAGTAATGAATGCTATATATTTGAGCATTTCCCATTTAACAAAAGTACGTAACCACTTGAGAATTCTTATAAGTACAAAAAAGATGCGATTGATTATTTTACCAAGATATTATTGTAATGTGGATGTTTTATGTCTTAGAAAATAGGAAGAAATGGTATACGAGTTATGCACCAGAATGTCTAAATGTACTGATGTCATGGTGTTCTCCCAAAGCAAAAAAGTCGTCGCATATATTAATTAAATGCAAATATTATAGAATTAATAGAGCAAACACACTTCATCTGCATACAATATATCAAGCTTGGAAAATATGCAGTGATGTTTTTTTTAGCTACAAAGCAAATATCTGCACTGATAAAATCTCTAAAATAGGATCTGAACTACAGTAAAAACACAAGATAAACAGTTCAGAATTATTTTCAATTTTCACTTTTTCAAGAAAAACAGATCTTTGAAAATAACGAAAAGCATCATTTCTTCGTGAATTATGACATGTGAACAAACTGTTGCAAATACAGTGAATTCTGGATAATTGGGACGCTTCCAGTCACTCGGGTTTTTGACCAAATAAATGACCGTGTCCCAAATAACCGAAAAGCCTTCACATGCCGCCTTCCAGCTTTAAAATGGTTTTTCCATCTCTGACATGGCAGCCATCGGCAGTTGAAAAAAAAACCAAACATGACGTCACCTCCGAGACATATCGTGCCTGGTACTGGCTGTCTGGAACCCATCGAAAGTACAAAAACTTGGTCGTGCAATTTAGGCACTGATGGGAAAAAGGCTCAGATTCAAGCGTAGATAAAATTATACTAGAAATGTTGGCAGTAATGCAAGCCCAGAAGTAGCTAGTATATAGGCCGAAACGCCATGGCATTCCAGACGAAAAATGGTATTGCCAGTCATCCAACAAACCACCAAGTTTTTACTTGGAAGAAAGCTGGAGAGAAAGCATGCACCGCATACTGGATCCACACTCCATTTCCACCAACTTAATAAACGCGATATCGAGTTTATGGCGGTTATCACGGATGGTTTATGGATGTAGCGGTGGCGATGAATTTTTATTTTATGCCCTGCCCCCGCCAATGGCCCCTTTCGTCCCCGTGCTGAAGCGCCGTAGCGAGGCGTCTGACTGATTGACGAACGCATCGAGTGAAACAGGCAACCATTTGACAAATGATCCAATCATTTTCTCATTAAGGTCAAATTTCACTCAGAAACTCGTAGATCCGGAGCACATCATCAGCCGAACAAATTACTTAATACAGTTACGCTATTAAATTTGCCTGAAACATTAAGCGACATGCGAGCTGCGCACTAAAAAGCCAAAACGAAATGGTTGGATTCGGCCAATATTCAAAATAAATGGCCGACGAGCGACTGGGGGGCGATTGCACTCCAGTTTACAACGGCGCGAATGGCTCTTTTGCAACGTTATGAAACGTCATGGATTCTTGATTAAATTTAAATTAAAAAGCGGGTAGAGTGCAGACGGTGCTGCAGGAGATGTGTGCATTCGACGTCATATCCGACATGCTGCTGTGTAGTATAAAACACCAAAGTGCGAATATCTAACCATAAATTCTGAATGTGCTCTGTAGCTAAGCGTTAACTTTTATTGACTGTCAAACTTCCATGTTGAAGTTTTATAAAGAGCTAAGACATGACTTCCATGATTTCTCAGATTTTTAGACACAACAGTATACCGAAGTGTTGACTGTCTGCACATTACATTCTGAATATCTTCTGGAGCTATACGTGACATTACAGTTACAGATGACTATTTTTCAACCCAGTTGCAAGCGATTAACAATGGATGGCAAGATGCAGAAATTCATAAACTGTATCACATAAAGCAATGAAGAATAGATTCCCAGCACGAGTTACGGGTAATATTTAAAACAAATTTTGAATCAGTGTGCTTGGCATCCAAGATGGCGGACTGGTATTCATAATGTATTGACATGTGACAGATTCTTTGGAGAGCCTAATTCTTGTTGTCTAAGCAACCTCTTGCTTGACATGGCAGTGGAGATGTAAGATTACTTAATAGGAGCTAAGCATCGACCGAGCCTCAGTTTCGGTTTCGGTCAAGGTTCGAAAAGCCACTCTCGGTAGGTTTCTAGTTAGAGCAGAATATTCAACATTCCCTGCCCCTCTTCGAAGGCAGCATCACCTAGGAGAATCCTTCCGAAGCTCGCATTTACCCCCCTGATCGCGTAACAGCTGCTCAGTTTCGTCGTACACCGCCACCCAGAGGCGCAATTTACCATATTACGCGCGGATGTGCCATCGATTCTTCTCACCCTCACACTTTTTTTTTTTGCTTCTTCTGTTTGCTGTCAACCGTGGATGTCTCCGTGGCCCCGCAGCTCCTCGTGTATTGATCAGAATGGGAAGGTCTACGAGATTAGACGTGGTCTTGCTACGCATTAAAATGCACGAAACCGTTGTCGTCCTTCGCAACCCAATAAACTATTTCAGAGCGGCAGTAGCATGCTCGCAGCGCCCTCTAGCAGCGAGGCTGCTTTCATGGTTCCCTTATGTGATAGAGACTCCAGTTAGTCCAGTAGTATTTCCTTATTAGTCAAATCTAATCTTTATTATTTAAATAATCATCAGTGCTTGTGAAAAAGCATATATAACAATTTCAAGTATAATTTAAGTAAATTTAAAAAATGGACAGTTTTCGCATGCCAACGACCTTAATTTTAATGGCGAGAAGGGATAAGAGAGAAGCCACGCATTGAACTACCCAATGAACTAACTGAACGTAATGGGTGCGCATGCGTGGTTCTTCCCTTCCCGCCATTAAAGTTGAGCCTAGTGTAAAGATGTTGGCATGCGAAAACTGTCTAATGAGCTGAATAAAAAATAACGCTATACATTATTCATGATACTAGGTGGGAGACTAGTAGCTCCAGCCGGAAATGCTGATTTCGGCAGGTGTGAATGTGTGCATACGCGAAAATTTGGGGAAAGAAACATGTTTGTTTACAAATGCAAACTTTGTTATCTGTATACTAACGAGGATTTTGTACTATGTATTAGCAACTGTTGTTGCAAAAAAAAAAAAAACCAAAAAAACAACGACAATTTCATGTTAACTTATTTGAAATTACTGAACTTTTTTCAAATACACTCGTTTGTTCGAAATGGAGAAGTGATGCCATTGCGTCGATTGTTTTTTTTTTTGTGTGTAACAAGATGGCTGTTCAACCAACCTCTATATTTATGAACGGTCATATCATTTCCCTATACCATTCCCTATTCCCCATCTGTTGGTAACAGAGGTTTCGCGTGCAGAACCGCGTTTTGAATAGGCAATAATTCGCCGTGAATTATAATTATCCAAGGGACCTGTTTCAACCCTTTCCTGCCTGCATTGGAAATCGAGAATTAATAAATGTTTTGATAATTTGCTAAAGCTGTTTGCTTTTATTGCAATTTCCGCAGCGTTGGAACACGGAGGTTATGCGTGCTTTTGCCCATGCTGATCAATAGATGGAGCGAATTAAAGTCAGTCGTAAGCAGACCCAGACATAGCAATTGTAAGACCCTTGGGAAATGGGTCTCTGCATGTGAACTATGACACACAACGTCCATGCAGCCAGCCCATGCACTTAGACAACCGCTGTAGCACTGAAAAAGTATTTTTAACACAAGTTTCATATTTCGTATACATACACACAGTTAAAATGTGTTATAAAATGTTTACATTAAAATTAGGGACTCAAAAGATAGTCTGCAGGAGGTTTTCTGCATAAGATTCATACATGCATTGTATAAGCAGTAAGTAATCGTATGAAAATAACTTTTGGAATACATTTTTGAATGTTTCATGCTCTCAGATATGATAACCATGAATATAAACAAAATTATATTGCCATGTCAATGGAGCAGTGGAATGGACCTATAGATTCACGTGATGAGGTCTATGACGAAATCAGCATAACTTCACAAGGCCCATGTGCGGTTATGAAGTTTATGGTGTAGTTATTCTTATATTCCAGTTCATCACCTATAGCTTATGATCCTTAATCAAGACATTTCCAATACATGCTAAAACATTGCAATGATGGAATAGAAAATCCAACATTTGCTGGATAGATCTTGAATTTGTCAAAAACTTCTGAGTCCTGTCACGTGTATAAAACTGCGATTATTTATGCTGGTGAGATTTACATATAGACAAACCTAAATGCTACGTGTGAATCCACAACGAATCAGTGACACCGTAGATTGATGTTATTTAATAATGACTGATGCATCTACGGATGAATTTTAAAATCTAAAGGCATTCGGTCTGTTTGTTGTTAAACAAGAGCAAACAGCTACAAATTAAAACTCGTGCATTTTCTGATTAAACACTCGAATATTAATTCCACTGGGTGAAACATCTCGTTATCTACCGTGGACTTTGTGTAATGATTTAATTAGCTTTTGCGTTGATATTTGTCCGCATAATGCATAGGCAGTTTGCATAACAGAAGTGCAGGAATTAGGTATAAAAATGCCAAATTTAATAAATCACAAAAGACATTAGTGCCTAGCTGTATTTGGACTTATTTACTGTTGCTATACTAAAGGACCATGCTGTTGAAAGAGGGAGGGGGTAGCATATATTTTCCATGAATCTTCCTCGCTTTTGATTTAAATTTATAATTATATACCTGAAAATACACACGACAACCAGCGTATATCAAAACATATAAGGACGATACGTCTTAAACATGTATAATGCACCGAATAAATTGTAGCAAACCAATTAATTAAATTACCTGCATTTACTTAAGTTTAGCAGTTTAGTGCACTATGTATACACTTTCAAAATAATATTTGGGAAGTTATATCCCACATAATTCTTTAGTTCAATGGGACATTAATGCCCCAAAAACCTTCTTGGTTTTTTTAGGAACCTAACCCCTCCATTCCCTTAGACCTTGTTTTATAACATATTGCCACTATCATAAATGTTGAAAGCAGGTCCAACTTCTCGTACAAAGCCACTTCATAAAACTAATTTCAGTAACAGTGGCACAGAAGTAGTAGAAAGTAGTATACAGAAAACCTCCAAAATCTTTTTATTCCTTTTTTTTCACTTTCGGAAACGTGTTGTGGGATAAACCTATGACGTATCGCGTTATTAGGCCTAGAATTGTACGAAACTGCGCAATATGCCACCCATCGTTCAGCGCTTATACACCGGGGATTGATTATAAGCCAAAAACTACAGCAGATAAACAAGCTAAAAACACATTCGCTGCAGGACCACAACCGAAACGCCATGCAATTTTTTTTCGTTTGAAATCTCATCGTGTTTTCACTTTCGTTTTAGTCGTTTTCAAATTACATGGTCCGATGCAACAGTCCTATACGAAATATATCGTCTCAACAGGTTTTAAGCCATACTAGAATGTTTCAGGCCATCTCGACCATACATTTTTTTGCACCAAAAACACAAAACAGACAAAAAAAAACTTAACCGTCTATTAACACCGAGAAACAAGTTTCAGAATTAAAAGGGAGGAAAAATGCAAATTGATTTGCTTATCTCGAAAATGGAGACAAAATAATTGAAAACAGGAATGCTAAACGAACTAATTAATTACCGGTTACATATGTTTTAATTAATATTAATCGGAAAGGGCGAAGAGTCTTATTATACATATATAAATGTATAGCGTGTTTGATAAACATTAACACTTCATGCACATAAAGCATTTCTGTTACGAAACGAGATTGCTTTAAGCCTATTTTGTAATTCGAATAAGTTCTAATAAGTGTTCTATCAAGTATATTGTTTATGGAATCAATTATCTAAAATGAATTTTCTTTATATTAGAAATTGCAACGATTAAGTGGTTTTTCCCAAATTTATTAATTTGTGATAACTTTAGTCCTAATGTCTATGTCAGAAAACAAGTCGCATTTGTAGACGTGTTCTTTAGAAATTCCATTTTAATGTACATGCCATATGGGCAATTAGAATAATCACGCCAAGAACACGACTAGCAGGTGTTAATTATTGAGCAAAACCATAATACGTGCAAGTTTTTTTAGCTCCTCGTATATTCTTCCGTAATGGCATAATATGGCCCCATGCAATAATTTATACTTGATGTTAAAATAAATGAATGCATGGCTGTTGAAACTTAAAATTCCTAGTTGGAATATTATAAAACGTGAATTAACTATAAACAACTTTTGAATAAAAAAACAAGAAAATCATATAAACTAATCTTAATTTAGTATACCTTATAAAGAATTAAATTAAGAAAGATTCGTTTATATGAAATTATACATTTTATGTATTTGATTATATAAATTTCGAAGAATTAAACTACAAATTATTTTTCCAAACTGAATTTTTAAGAAAGCAAATTTTGGAAAATGCATTTAAAGATCTTTAATAATTGCAGATATCCCGTATTGCTTTAAATTGAATTAAGTGTATATTGTATATATAAAACTTTCCGAAGTTGATTGGAACGTACAATTTTAATTTTTATAGTTTCTATAAAATTCAATAATCTAATTTCTATAAAATAGCGTATACATATTTAACATGTATGTTAAACTTAATAAATGCAGCGTTTGTTATTAATAAGATATTAGAAATGTTAGCATGAATTTGATCAAGGTAGGACGTAATAAATTCATAAATAAAACTGACAAAATAGCATTACTGTTTGTCAAAAAATTCGTGAACTTGACACGAGGATAGAACAACAATTCACTATATAATTTAGACAAAATTTATATGAAGAACATTTGGAAACGGTTAATGATAATGCATTTGAAATATGCAATGATAATTTTATAATTTGTATTAATTGTATTTATAGTGCTAAGTACGATCATTCCACTTGTTTAAACTTGTTTGAAACACTTTAGTAGGACAAACTTTCTGATATTCGGGAGAGCTTAAAACTTACCTTACCTTAACGTTGATTATTTATAAGCAATCTCATGATATGTTTTTGCAATAAAACTTCACAATAATAAGTTGATAAATTTACTAGAAATGATGAGATATAATAGAAGAAAAAACTCACCGAATTTGGGCGGCAAAATCACATCATTGAGCAGGCGCAGCATCAATCAGCGTTTTGGAAACTAAGCGAAATTTTCAAACTTTTGCACAAATTTGTCTCATCGTATCGAGCTTTGTAGAAACGTTCATAACACACGGTGTGGGTCCAAATGTCAAATCAAGTCACTATAAAACGTTTATGTTCACGAAAACAGCACCAGCAAGATCATTCCCGAGATTTTTAAAAAGCACACTGCAGCAGCATCGTATACACGTAAAAAAAACTTCTCAGCGAAACGGAAAAATAAAAAAAAAATTAGATAAATACCAAAAGTATAGGACGCGCATGCTTGCACATAACGATAAATTATAAAGCACGCAATACAAATCTAAGAACGCAATAATGCGAAATAAAAATAGAAATAAATCCCATCGGAGGCAGACTCACGATTGGCCGCAAAATGTAACAAAAATTTCTCACGAAAAAAAAACCAAAAAAAAAAAAAAAAATGAAGTATAAGCACTTTGGAAAAAAAAGCAGAAATCTCGATATCGTGTATGAATAAGCATGAAAAAAAAAACACAATGAAAAGGTACAAAATCTGGGATACAAAAAGATGTTAAGGAGAATTCGTCAAACTTCTCCGCAAAGCGCATGGTTGTGCAATAACGGAGAAACGTCATTTGGCGCTACTTTATATGCGCTCGTCCAACCGTGACGTCACGTTTTCTCAGAAGCGGTGCTGCCAACGCCACCTGGTGGACGATTTGGTAAAAACCCGCCAATGTGATTTTCCCCTAATACCCAGTAATTTATATGAAATTTTTAATCGAGATAAGCGAGATATCGGACGTAAACGAAGGTTTTTTGTGTTTATTTTAGAGGCATGGTACCTGAGTGGGTCCCATATCTAATCTCCATGCCCTCATTAGGATCATTGGACCAATGATTGTTTGGTACACAGATAAGGTTTTCCAAGCAATCTGATGGTGTTTCTAATAGGTCCGAAATGTAGATAAATGTTAGCAGTAAACACCAATTGAACTACAACAAACAAAAATCTGTTGGTCGAAAGGGTGTTGTTTTTGTTTACTCTCAAAACAGGCTTGTACTAAGTGTTGTGATGGACAGAGTTCACAACGACATTTTATTGTTTATGAACTGAATAGGCTATTTATTGCAGCTCTGTTCAGTTTGGGCCATTAATAAACCTATATACGTTTTGAGCTTTAAATAACTCTAGGCTTTGTTTCCTCATAAAACAGTATATGTTTTAATCCTTTTCAAACTTTAGCATCTTTGGTACCATGCAATGTTTTAGAGTATTCCGATCACAATATTGTATAGATTCGGATTATGTCACATATATACGCTTGAAAGATACTTTATATGTTAAATGTAGTTAACTTGTCAAACCTTATCAATTTTTTTTTATCGGATTAGGAATGCAATATTACAATACACTATTGGACATATAGGCCCAAACATCATGTAAACTTTATCAAAAACTATCATTTTTTAATGAAAATGTAAAATAAATCACTGTTGAAACATTAAAACTATACACGTGAATACTAATCCATTTGGGAGCCCTACACGCAGTCATGTAATCTTACATGTAAGTTATATATATATGCATGCGTTTGGTGAATTAAAATAGTATGCGTGGTATCCTTATTCAAAATTTGAGAAGAAATTTAGTAGATGGTTTCTCTTTAGAAACTTTAATATATAACAAGTATGTATAACGAAGCATCTATAGTTAAGAAAATTAGCAGAGAATTTAATGCAAAAGTATGATTTGGCCTTGTGATTAATAAAATAAAATGAGTTTCTCTTAAATGCATGAGTGCATGCCCTTTTTATCCGGTCACCTTAGTTCAAATTGAAGATGTATATACTGTATTTTAGGACTCGATTGTTATACTTAATATATCCAAGCCACGCAAAGCTTTTCAAACATGCGGTTTTGAGAAAATCCATGCAAATTAAGATAAAGTACTCGTATAAAAGAACATTTTTATATTCCTAAAGTATATTCATGAAGTATTTCACGCATCGTGAGGTATATGCCCTTTACATAAGGATACTGAAACACACAATTTTAGTAAATTTAGTAAACTCTTACAAGCATTTTTTTTTTTAGAAATGATGTTGTAAATACTATACACATGATGAAGTATGAAATATATATTTTTACATTATAGTGCACACATGTATACCATGATATAAAATACGACTTTGAAGGTGTTATTTGATGCCTTTAACATGATAAAAGCAACACATCTTGATAATATCAAGACAATTGTATAATTTGTAATAAGGTCCTTAAAGCTGGAATGCACATAAATATATATATATACATGTATATTGTATATAAAAGGCTTGTTTGGAATAAAAACATGCACACATTCGTTGGATAAATTTTGGAAAAATTACATCCTGTATATTGCTTAAAATTATTATAGTTACTATTAAATAATATGGAATGTTCCATATTCTAGATTCGAAATTGTACAATCATATATTATTCTTACAATATTAATGTAAATTTCTACACTAGTCTATATTATTCCATATCTTTAGGATTGAATAATAGCATTCCATATTTGTACATTGAATGACATTATCTTTCTGTATTCCATGGGACCAGAGCATATGTAAAATTAAGGAATATTATGACTTAAATTCGCATGGAATAAACATTGAAATTTAATAGGATGCATCATATGTTTAAAGAACAAAACATGTTTATAAAATTAGAATCCAGAAAATGAACTTGCATATAGTTATAACGTGCTTAGTTATAGTTTGCCAAATATACATATGGAAAGGTATTATTTCGCAATTCAGATACAATAATCTAAGTGCAGTTGAGAAAACCTATGACTTATAGGTTTCCAGATTCCTTTTAGTGCTGATGATATAGGGAATTTTACAAATAACAATCGTACCTACTGTTTAATGCGCATCAGCGTGACTTCATGGGTGTTTCCAGTTAGGCCTACTGAATGACGATATAGACTTTATACCTACAGTATACTAGTCTTTCAGTAGACGGCGACGACATGGCTATAACCTATAACTGTTTTCCTGTTCTAGATTCATGTCTGGTTACTTAGACCGTGATATTACACGTACTTGTAATAAGAATTACCCGTGACTCCTTTCTCATGCTTTTATACAGTATAACTTAAAATTATATATATGTCGATATTACTACAACGGAGCTGATGTGCATAAATCTTAAATTCTTATCAACTGATGATTTAAACCTAACTTTACTTATTCTTTGTTTTCTTAAATATTTCCAATAATATTGAATAATTTCTTGCTGTCCAAAAAAAATCAATATTGTCTAGTCGCAAGTTGTATTCCTATTTTTTACATCAATCTGTGAATTCAGGTTATTAGACAATATAATTGTAATCCTATATAAAATCACCTTTTTAATTTTAAACATTTTAATAGAAATTTAAACTAAATTCACATAGGCTGATGGCTGTATTTATGACAAACTCTGTTTACGCAGAAATTATGGTCCGTTGCATCGGTCTTAATTTATCGAATTTAATCGACGAATAATACTAATAAAGAGACAATTAGTCTAAACAAAATTTAAAAATAATTTAAATAACTCGTGTTTATTTAAATCTTGTGTTATTTAAAACGATGGTCAAATCCATTTTCTTATATAGGTCATCGAATGAAAAATCCTATAGATAGTTAGTTCATAGAGTCATTCAATAAAAGGGCACTTTATTTTAAGATTCAATTCAATAAGATGAATGCATAATTTGATTTGCAATCTAATGAACTTTTATTTGTGGTATCGATTCACTATACACTAAATTCATTTGTACTTTTTAAATCCTTGATTGAATATGACTGCAAATAAGATAAAGCGAACAATTGTCCTGAACGACATTCGAGTTTTAACTCATTTCAATTTATATGGCAGGAAAAATAGGGTAACACATGTACAATATAAACATGAAATTGATAAGAAAGGATTCTATGAAATGAATACAAAATTTGATAAGCATGAAAGTTAGCAGAAACAAGCTTCAACTTTTCTAGTATTCTTTCGATTGTTTCATGCTTATCACGATTTTTACAATGTTTAAGCCGATCAGATACTTCAACGTTCCATTGATTCCAAAAAGTAAAATTTATACTTATGTGCAAGTCTACTTTGTTAGAATAAAAATGTAAATTTGGTAGGATAATTTGAAATTCGTTGGAAAAGTAATTCAAAGTAAAGTTTAAATCTTGATTTGATACGATATTATTATCTTGAAACAAATAGTGTGCATGATGCTATAATTATAAGCACAAATTATTCGAAATAAGGACCTGTATACACGATTATAGTCGCTTTTGAAACAGCCGTAGTATTCTGTGGCTTAATATTTTATGACATGGTTTTACTATGGAAATTAAATTACACATTTGACATGAGCAATAAAATAAATATGAATTAATTGAACTTTTAAAATATGATATAGATTTTCCAATCATCATGATCCAAATATCATATCAAGAACGCTTTATGTCAAGCAGTATATAATCTATACCACGTAAATTTAACACCCATGTTGTTGTAAAAGACCTATACTATGTATAATTTTCAGTATTTGTAGAATTTACACAATGCAAAATTTTGATAAATCATGATGGTTACTCATGTTTAAATAACACGTGCATGTCAAAATGCGTAATATTAATTTGTAAATCTTATTTCGCAAGTTCTTTTTTTTTTAAGTATTAACTGAATAAAATTGTTTACCTAAATTACCTCAGTTGACCTCAGTCTGTTTCTATAAATTGTCCTTTTATTTGCACGACTATCAATATTTGTATAACGCTCAAGTAGGATATTTTTAAATTAACTCTTATCTCTAAGCAGCTTGATATTTCCTTTTTTTTTCAATAAGCATGTTTGAAATGTCTGATAAATAACGCTATACGCATCACTTGTCTATTGTGTTGTATTGTCTCACTTCATACGTGAAAATCAAAATTTCTCTTCATTTTTGTTAATTTTGCACACAAAAAAGTAACAACAATACATTCACTTTCAAGTGCCTGAGCCGTAAATCATATGTTCAATATAGTATACATTAAGTTTTGAAATAGCTGAAATAATGTATACCCATAATACGTAAAATTGTATGTTATGTAACATACTTGTATGTTCTTGCTTGCTTTGTGATAATGAGTCACTATAAAGAAACGAATTTTTTGGTTAGACTCCACTCTTATATATATACTTGTTTTGTTATAAGCACAAAAATCACATGCATGATTATAAAATTAGGTAAAATGTTAGTTTCCATGGTAGAAACATGCTGCAAACCACACACAGCGTATCAGTGTATGGAATGAACATACCATATAAAATGTCATAAGAGAGGATTAATAGGTCATACGTACGAATCATTTCTAAAATAGGGCAATAGTGTATGCTTTACATAGCTCATAAAAATAACATTTAAGAATTGCAATCGTTGATGTTGGAAAATTCTGGAAAATCTGTATTTCTTGTCTTTTATATTTATATTTTTTAAGTTAATGCAAGTCCAAATTTAAACATACAGTGACTTAATCAAATTTGGTTGATAAATATCTCGATTGTTAGTAATTTATCTAAGAGCGAATAAGTGTATACATGCATCTAAGATTTGTATGTATCAAATATGGATCTATATTGACATGCATGCATGAACATATACATCCAATTTGGGATATGGTTACATAATTCATGGAAAAAACAAATTATGGTCCTTATTCTTTTTTATCGAGTTTGTATAAATAAATACCAACGTTTAGAATCATGTGTCACATAATTTGTAATCATAGAATCACGAACAAATATAAAATTTTGATACATATTCAAATAATGGATAAATTCATTTCTGAAAACATTGATTATTAATTAAGTATTGCTCGTTGCACTATAGTTATGGTTTTAAATGTTGTTATTTTTTATAGATTCCCTTTATTTCTGAAAAATCTGATTTAATCGAAATTAAATTATAAACATATAAGTTTAACACAAACACCTGATCTCATTTATCAGAGTTGCTCCGATATATAAAAAGGATATCAACAACACAATAATTTCGTTAAACGTCTGGTATTTTGGGAATTATTTGAGTAGCTTTAGAGTAATTGATGTTACGCCTGATCTATAAATTCTATAATATTGGAAAACAAACAGGAGGAGTTTTTATACAGAGTTGCTATAGGCACGATAAATTGAACCAAAAATGTTTACGGATAAATGGGCTTTTCTTGTGAAACAAAATGTATAGTGAAGAGCCGCTTAAGGGATGTCTTTATCTCTTAGAAAACATATTATAGTGTACAAAAAAATACATCAAAACCCGCCGACAAGCTTGACAATGCTCCGATATAACGATCTTTTTATACATGTGCAAGGACCGACATTATTTAACTGCAGAGACTCAATATTCTTGTGAAATCACAAGGTGGATCAAACTTGTAATGCTCTGTTATTTTGTATAGTATATATAGAAATGATCAACTTTGGAAATGCTAATTCAATAATTTATGGTCAGTTTTTGTGCAGTTTTTACTTTACAATATATTCATTTTTTTGTGTGAACCAACGATTCATACCCAAGTATTTTTTTGGGGAAATGAAAGAAAATAGTATAAAACCAATATTTATTGGGTGTTATATTTTGTATATAGTTATATTTCCAGTATAATACCAGTATTAAAACTTTTACGTATAGTTTTTAGTTTTTAAAATATGATAAACTGAATTATGAATCGATCTAGATGTAAAATGCTTATAACATCTCATGCATATATACTATTTGTTTAATAAAATGATGTAAGAATAATGTACATATAACGGATTTCAGACATAAAAAGGTCTTAAATTCATAAATTTATCTCACAAGGAATAACTTAAGATCATATATAATAATTAATATAATTAAACAATGGAATAATCCTCCCATAGGTTTTCATATACATATATATAAATCGTCAAATAAATCCGAAAGATGACTTTTTATTCTGGGTATTTATAAGTTTAGCATAATCAGATATTTGCTTAAAATATATTGTTATACTTGTATAATTGTCTTGTTGAACATGCAGCACGAGTATAAACAGAGGAAAAACAGGTTAAACGCGGATTTTTAATCGAAAATCGAAAAAATACTATCAAATATACAGTTTACGGTATCGAAAGATTGCAGAAGGAGGTCAACGTGTTTTAAGAATAAATGTTATCCAAATTGTGCATCATGTTAATCTATAGTATAATCTATTTTTAAAAAAATATATAAATTCGAATAAAGTATATATCTATACTGCACTTCGATCGAAATAAGATATTGAGTAGAAAACACATTGTAAAAACATTGTAAAAGATAGCTTCGATATGATTCCTAATTCTTAAAACTTCGAAATGTATACCAATTAATGCTTGCAATTTTTAAACTAAAGCTTATAATGTACAAGTTTTAGATTAAAATTGGGAATATTTACACTATAAGGACACTGTATCGGAACTGTTAAAGATATATAATTATTATAAGCACATGCATATTAAGGTCCATACGGCATGTCATATATACATAAACCAAGATTTTTATACTACGTGTATATAAAATAGGAGATTTAAAGGAATTTTAGTTTTATCATATTTTTATATTTAGGGTATACAAAATAACTCGATTGATTAAAACTCAACATGGGCAATAAAAAAAAGTACGGTTTATTAATATCAAAAGGCCTAGCTTACCCTTAAATCGAATAGGCTTATCCACAAACGCGCCAATTAATATTCCACAGACTATAGACAGCGCCATCTTTATTGGCCTATGTAAAGTGTTTGAAAACAATTTAAATATAACTGGTTAAAAAATTCATTTGTCACGACGCCCTGAAAATCTGCATTCCTGGACGACGGCCGTTTCTAGTATGATAAAAGTAACCCAACTTAAATTGCCAATTCACTGGTTTTCTAGGAAAACGAACATCAATGCGGAAACTTTCTCGCTTATAACTCCCAAGTAAAAGATAGCAATTATGTGAGGCATTTCCTGTCCGACGAATTCACGAGAATTTTCGATGGGGCTAGACGGAAATTTCGTGATTAATTTGTTAGTGTATAGGAGTGTTGCTTGCTGCTGTAAATATAAAAAATAAAAATAGCACCATGGTGAGTTACATAATACTAAAAAAGTACACTTTCAAAGGATTACAGTTCGAAAACGCCCCTGACATTGTTTGCTCATCTGCCTGCTTTGACCATCAATTTTGTTGGAAAAAACAAGTTTTTGTACAGTCGCACCTTAGATTTACTCCAAACGATATGTAAAATTACCTCGTATATCAGGATATTTCTCTATCATCTTTTGGGTCCTTATTCGTCAACCAATTAGGGTGACTCACAATCAATGCATGAAAATACAATGGAATTATATAACTATACACCCAATTTTGTTTTAGCAGGGTGGATACATTCTTAGGAATACAGTACAGAATAAAATCTAGGAATATATAAATACAGTGAAATAGTTCCCATAACCACTGCTTTATAAAAATGTCGCTTTTATGCAAATGTGCACGAATGATTGACTAAACTAATACTTTAAAAAGAAATTTAAAAAAAAACCTTTTCGTGCATGTTATATTTTACACGTATTTCAAAATTGTTTAAAAAGGCTGTAAAAACAAATTTGCTTGTATATTATTTAAAATTACATGTTAAAACAACACTAAATTACAAGAAGCGTACATGCATTGTAGGACTCAGCCCACCTGGAAATTGATATTCGTATTTTGGATTTTTTTTTGGATTGTTTGGCAATTTATAATATATATGAAGAGAGGAAAGATTAAAACTGTTCTAGCATAAACGAATTAATAATCCTAAAAGCTCAATATGATGCATTGACTTTTTCACAAAATATGTTACTAAAAATGATGTGTTCAAAATAATTTTTTAACTGTTGCATAGGAGGTCAAATTTACTGATATTAAATTGAATGAAAACCGTTTTTTATTATGCAAAAGTTTTATCTCTGCTGATAGGATCGATTTTTTTAAAATCTTTTTTTAAAACAAGGACCACAATTGTTGGACTGTTATGTCGAAAGTGTTCAGAAAGATTTTATTTATGAAATATTCACATTATTCGCCATTTTGACTTTACCCGATTTATACATACTGTGTTTTACTCAGATACATTGTCGAGTCTTTATATACTGAAATATACACTTTACTATATTTTTCAAAAAAATTCTTATGAATTTCCAAAAATGACTTATTGCTGGCTAACTACACAAAAGATCTAATACAATGTTATCGTTTGACGTTGTAAATTCATGAAATGTTGACATTCACTCAAACTACAAACAGTTAGTTGAATTACATTGTTCAAGTTTGGAAATCGAAAGCAATATTGCTCAAAACACCTGTGTAATAATAAATACCGACGACACCAAAGCTGAGTTACACAAAATCATATTGGAAAATTCTTATTAACACACATGCAATTTCTTGATAACTCGTAGCAAACTTCTTAATAACGGTATTAGAAATTCCTAGTAATTCTCTTGTAAATTCTCTTGTATTTTGGAGCACCTTTAAAATTTAGCAAATAAACAGGAAAATTCTAAGTAATACCAAAACGCCATCTGCTGCAGTCTAGAGTGTGAAAAAGTTGTAAATTGATAGGGTCGGATTTCTGGGAAAAATAATTTTGGCGCGTCATGCCCGACAAAATTGCTCCAACAAAACAAGATCAGTGAAGTTTAATGTCCTGACTTTCGGTAGCGTACACAGCAAAGGATTGTTGCATTTCGAGAAAAATAAATATTTCAGCAACATATGTCCCACGTCTAACTGTGCTAATAACATTATAGATTATCAATAAGTTCAGGAATTTATTTTCTGAACAAATAGGTTTATCGGTAACATTTCTCGATAACCAAAACTAAAAGCAAATATGTATTTACTTATTTTTCAAAATATTAAAAGTAGATTATTGCAATATAAGCGCTCATCTAATAGGCAGTTTTTTTGAAAATTATTCATACGAAAGCAGCAATGAGAGGTTTGTCTTTCCATGGCTGAATTCTCTGAAATGTTGAAAAACATTTACGCAATGCAATTCAAGGGGAACTTGTACTAAACTTGTTTAGAAATCTCAATGGAATTCTTGGGGGAAAAACAAACAACCGCGATGATTGGGCAGAATTAATATCTAATTTTCTGCTATTGAACATTTTCTGTATTTCCAAACGTTGTCAGTGGACTGTTATGATTTGAACAAATTCTTATTTAGAAATACAGTGGAACTTTGATTATCCACGTTCATGTGGACTGAGTCTCCCTCGAATGGCTGCAATAATTTCGTGTTTTCGTATTAAAACTTAATTATTTCCCCAAATTTGTGTGTATTTTTATCATTTTGAAACTTTTGAAGTTACATAAGATGAATAAAAATGCACATTTGTGCGCTTCTTTTTTAGCAAAAAATCACACGCATTTATTATAAGGCTAATAAATACATAAACAGTATGTAGCAATATTTTTAAGACCAAAAATGCTTACCTTACATTTAAAATTTTTTAAATGTTGTTTAGTTTTTTGTATAGTTTTCTTGAAAATTCTGGCACATATTCTCTGATAATCGGGGTTCTACTGTAATTAGCTTGTACTTCAGCCACTAATGTTCCAATGTAGAGTTGAAATTAATTTTTCTTGATACCTTCATATTAAGAAATAATAAAATGTATACTGAAGAGTTTATGAAGTTTTAGAATTGAGAGAGTTGCATATCTAAGAGGCCATGCAAGCTCTTGATGTGCTCTTTGTAAAAGTATTTGTCCAAATCTCTGGTATTTTTGCCTTTCAAGCAAAATTGAAATATGTTTTTTTCTATGCTTTGAAAATTGTGTTCAATTGACGAAGGTTCCCTTAGCAAATTCTAAAGTCTTACGTTTGGATAACACTACTACAGAAAAACATCTGCACAATAAACCTGCTCCCGAAAACGATTATTGACAATCGTTCAACTGAAACTACGGTTATGTAGTTGATTTAAAAAAAAATATAGGCATGTAACGTGCAGTTTATTTAAGCAAAGGATTCAAAACGTTCATGAAATCTTTGATTGCTAAAAGATAACTTGCATAAACTGCTTGACACAGCTGTCAAGACTTTATCCAAAGCACATAAATATTTGAAAATTTGATATTAATTTTAAATTGTCATATTATATTTTTAAGAATTGTTTAAAATTGCTCAAAGAATATGTTTACCGAATAAATAATTATATGCTTTGAATTAATACAAATTTGACTTTTTTTTAGAAATCATTTTCTTAGTTTTGTGTATGTGTGATTTTAGAGCATTGTTTTGGCATAATATCAAACAAAAAAATTATAACTAAGAAAAACAACAAATTCAAGTGTAATAAATCATTTTTTCAATTTAATCAATTTATATCAGTTTAAAACACTTAAATACTAGAAATTTAAAGTATTTATTGAGAAACAAAGCCAGCAGAATTTGTGTAATTATATTACAGAATAATGTAAGATGTTAGCTAAAATAATGTCGACATCATCATTCTGAAGTGGAACTGTGAACTTGTGTTGATGACTCTTCATCTTCACCAATCTTAATTTCTTCATCATCTGCACTCATCTTTTCATCTAGAAATAATATAAAATTAATAATTATTGTAACCAGATTGACTTTAGTTATTTAAAGCAGAGATTGGCAGACTTTTTTTGAAGCGGACCAAAGTGGAATGTTTAGGTCTTTATGGCAAATCAATTACAAGATCATAAATTAATGAAATTGTAATTCCTAAATGTTAAATGTGCGTTATTTTTTACTATTCCATATGGCCTGCGAGCTTGTAGTACGCCAACCCTTGGTTAATAAAATAAAGCATACCCAGAACAGTTGGAATTATATCAGTTTTGTCATCCAAAGGTTCAACGATCGTGGTAGATTCTTCCGTTATTAAGTCATTAGTTGGTTCAACTACTTTTTCATCTTTATCCACTGTCTGCAATGCAGCGTCTGTTAATTGTTTTGTGTCTTTTTCTGGTTCTGGTAACAGAAAGGAAATCTGCTCCAAGATAACGTTATTCTCCAGACAGCCTAATGTGTCCTATAAATCACAATAGACAGGAATTGAAGTTCATACCGAATAACACCCAAGTGTATATCTGCAATTAACAAAATTATCAATTCCAAGATTTATGAATTCAAAATTCTACATACAAGTTTGTTAAACTCTGCTATTGAAATTCCCAAAATTTGAGCCAATTGTTGTCTTGGAAACAATGCTTGAAGACATCTATCCAAATATGGCACTAATTCAAGTCCATAGTAATGACAAAACTTCAAAAAGGCTTCTTTTTCACGAGTGGTCTGAGCGCCTTCTTCAGCTCTGTGCCATTAAGAAGAAAATAACTATCAGTGTCTTCTAAAATACTATATTTGAGAGGTAAAATGAAGATTACTGACTTATAATAATCCAGGATAGTTTTTGATGCTGAGCAGAGGCACGAAGTGAGGAGACAAGTGACATCTTGAAATATTGAAACCGGTGCGAGCAAACGCAGATCGTTGAATGATGCCAGAATATTATTGCATAATTCGACGAGAGGAAGAAATTCCAGCAAGCACAACGGAGGATGTAATTTATCCTGCAGAAAGACGACGTTAAATAAAATTGTGTACATGCAAAACTTTCAAATTAGATATCTCACCTGTGCTGCCGTGGTAGCTGCTAACACGGAAGAAACGTGCATTGTTGGAGGTGTGGTCATAATAAACGATTGCATTGCATCTGCAAATCTATAGAATAAAAAAGTTATTGTTCATAGACGGATTCGCAATACAAAAACTTAAGTTTCCAACAAGTTCACATAATATTTATTTACTTTTCAGACGTGCGATCAATCGCCTTTTTAAAGTTTCTCAAGGCAAAGTCCTCAAATAAAGGCACCAGAAGACTTCGGAAATCTGCACCAACTCTGCTGAACGACAGTCCGAAATACATGCACTGACCCAAAAGGGACTCTACCCTTCCACCCATATCTTTAGTTAGATCCAATTTTAGCATTACCAAAAATTGGGAAATCTGTAAAAAATTAGATACAAATTTGAAATGAGCCCAGGCAATTTGATAGTTTTATACCAAAGAGGAAGGGCTAGTTAATTTTAAATTGGTTACCTTTTTCACCACCCAACCGTGCAAAACGGCAGCTTTATTTTGGCCGCTGTCCTTCATGCCAATCAGCATTGGATCATCGTCGGCAAAGATTGCTCGATACTGGGTCATGATATCAAACAGATGAACCCTACTCACTTCGATTACTTTCGTTATGTGCTGATAAGCTACAGAAAATTCATTCATGCCCTTATTTAATAAATTAGGACTTTGTTAAGAAAACAATTACAATAAAAAAAAATCTTACGGTCATTAGCGGGAATGCTGTGAAGAATGCTTTGAAACCAAGCATCTCTTGCCTGATATTAAACCAAATGTAAAACATTAAACCAAATGAAAAAAAAAAAAACTTTTGAATACAGAAGACTTGTTTGGAAGTATTACCTGCAAAAATTTTATGCGTAATTCTTCTTCTGAAAACACATCCATTCGCCTCAAATAGCCAATAACTTTTAAACAAAGTGGCAATTGTGCATTAGTTCTCAATTGTTGCACCAACTGATTTAACATCAGCTTCATTGAATCCTGCACATCTTTAGCAATTGACTGCAGGAAAAAGGGTATTAAAATTAACAACAAAGCCGATTACGCTGATGAGAAAATAGCTTGAGGTGTTTGATATAAATATGCACAAACTTGAATAATTGGTATTGATGAGTATTTCTTTTCCAGTCGAAAAACATAGGCCGAGAGTTCTAAAGCTTCATCATAGTAACTGTTGCGAACGCAAGTATCCATAAGTTGTGGCATTTCCAAAACTTCCAATAGCTGCGGATGTTTAGTAAGGGTCAGGGAATTAAGGCGACGACTTAAAAAAAGAAATACATATTCAAAATTATGTTCAAAGAAAATCTTCAAAACCCTCAAAATTAAAAAAAGAAAACTTCAAATACCTAGTATTAATTTCCTGTGATTTTTTGCTGAATTCTTGGCATTTTTCGATGAAATTTGGCAAATGACTTGACACTTCGTTTAGGTGTTCTTCGATTTTATTAAACTGCATGCCGATTAATTAATAAAACAAAAATGAAAGCGATTAATCCCAGATTTTAGACACATAAAAAGTATAATTTAAATTTATTTACATCTTTGAAAATTTCTTTTGAACATTCTGCAGTTTGAATGAAAGTCTTATAATTATGGAAAACCAAATCTTGAGTTTGTTCCAAAATGGCTGCCTTGTCTTCGGATATGACTTCTGGTTCTTTATCTTTTTTTAAAAAAAAGTATGTTAGTTAAGTTAAACACAACATTCAAATATATATATGATTCCATGCCCAGATTCACGAAATGTAAAAACTTTTTTGACTACACATTTACGTCAAAATGGTTCTATATATCTCCAAAATATTATTATACCACCTTCCTAAATTACATCCTGCAAGATTGTCAACTGTTGGATTATTGGACAAATGTAATTTGCTCTGCATCTCACAGAGCCATTCAAAATATACTTACTTATTCTTTCCAATCCATAGGAACTGAGGGCACTCAAATATAAAGTAACATCAGGATTTTCTCGCAATGAATCTGAAATGAGCACAATTTACGCTTTAGTTGTTTATTGTCATGTTTGCATTGGATACACAACACAACGTTGCAATAAGTTAATTCCATACAGTTGCTGTAATTTACTTGTGCATATCATACTTGATGCACTATATATTCAGCATAAAAAGGGGAACTAATAAAGGGGCCACAAGGGTCGATTGTCAGATTGTCTAGTGGTCAATTAATTTAGGCAGCGCTCTTTACAGATTTTTTATCAACTGTATGATGAACGTATACGAAATGATGACTATAAACAATATAAAGTTGTTTTCAACATGTTTTGACACTTCATTAAAATACATAAAATTTGAAGTTAGACCATGATTTCCATCAACGACCATGCATATCGTTCATTGATCATAATTGCCATGCCTTCTTTTCAATTTTATGAAGTTTATATATATAAAATTACCTGGAAACGACTCTTTAAATATAATTTTCAGCACATTTTCATCTTCTACGTCCATGATGAATCAGATACGTGTAATAAGAAGAATACAGGCGATGATAACGTGCCATACAAAACGAAATGTACGGAAACCTGAGAAGGACAACCAATTCTTAAATATGTTCCACGTGAACTCCGTACTTGTCAGATGCAGCAATGGTGGTTTGTGTTTTCATCGTTAGCAAAGCTGGTGGTTTAATTTATCATTATGAAAACCATAATTTACCGAAAGTGGAAGTCGAGAAGGTGTTCAGCTATCCGTTGGAGCTTAAGTTAGAATATCAAAACAAGAGAATTGTTGTTACATTCGGGCAACGTGATGGTGTCAAAGGTATATACTCGATCTGTTCCAATATTCTGCCTTTACTACATTTTCTAGACTCTATACATAGTACTGATTTAATTATGGCTATTATTCTTCTGAAAATGTCACTATTTTTTGCAGTTGGACACACGTTGCTTGCCATTAATGGTATGAATGTAACTGGAAGACAGCTGGATGATGGGCGTGATGCATTTGATGCTGTCAACAATGGTGAAAACTACCCAATGAACATAAAATTTGGGAGGCCAAAGCTCAATACCAATGAGAAGATATTTTTGGCAAGCATGTTTCACTCGTAAGCATATACGATTTGCATATTGATATATTTTTGCTAACTTCCAGAAAAATCACTTTTTATAAGGATCGAATGTATTTCTTACTGGTAACCTAGTGCCTCCATGAAGATTGTATTGAACTTTAAACTTCCCCATACCATTTGATCTCATCTAATTTTTATTTGTAGGTTATTTGCCATTTCTTCCCAGCTGTCGCCAGAGGCAAAGTCATCAGGGATAGAAATGCTGGAGGCTGATACTTTCAAGTTGCACTGTTTCCAAACATTAACAGGTCTGAGTTCATCCAAAATTTCTAATTTAATGCTCATGACAATATTTCATTAAAGCTTTATCACTGATAAGTTTAATGCTTCATTATTTTGAACAGGGATAAAATTCATTGTGGTTGCTGATCCCAAACAAGGTGGAATGGAAATCTTGCTAAAGAAAATTTATGAAATTTACTCGGATTTCGCCCTTAAAAATCCATTTTATTCTCTCGAGATGCCAATAAGGTATTAGTTTGGTTTTAAAAAACTTCTGAGATTTCATTAGCAGATTCAAGTTTTACAATTCTTAATTTATCTTTGCAGGTGTGAGTTATTTGACACTCATCTTCATGCTGCTTTGGAACAAACTGATAAATTAGGGATTTCTAATATCTGATAATTTTATTTATTACCACTTTAGTATTAAATATTCGTTACATACCACATTTTTTGTCCATGCACGTTTTTTGACTAATATATGTACTGCTTTTTGGTGGTATTGCAAACGTGCTAAATCTTTAAGCTGTGCTGAACTTAATAATTGCGGTTTTGTTATGAAACATGATTTTTGTATTTTCAAAAATACCTTATTATGTTATAAACTTTGGGCGCTATCTGCTTTGATAACCACTAACTACTTAATAGATCTTGAATTGTTTAAATTAAAATTATAACATCCTTATTAATCAGTAATTTGGATGTAATCAGTAAAGCAATTATATTAGAAATTTAGTTGTATTATTTTCAGCAGAACAATATTATAGTTCCATCGTCATATAAAAATAATATTACAGCATACATAACATGAAGCAAATAAATATTTTCAAAAATTCAAAAAAACATTTTTTTCAATTTGTATGCTATTAAGTTATATAAGAAAGTTCCTGCACATTTTTGTTTTTACTACTTATGCAACTCAAGCTGAATAATCTAGATATATTTGGACAGTTTCTGCACAATTAAATTAGGGGTTGTTTATTTAAATTGTAGACAGCGACTGATATAATTAGATAACCTTTCAATTAATTGAATACAGATTAAAATTAACATTAACCTTGAATATTCCATTGTTGACCGATATGAATATAAATATATATGAATTATATTACAAATAAATCATACTAATATTTTCCTAATTTGTAATGTACATCAATTTTAAACTTTTCATGAAAAAAATCAAAAATTGCACATTTGTACTTTTTTTTTTGTAGAAAATTACATATCTGTTAAAATAATTATTAAAATATATTAGAATTAATAATAAAATGTATTAAAATTAATATTGAAATGTGATTAATACGCTGGAATTAAAAACTATTTTCTAGGCACCCTGTACACCTGATATGAACGTACCTTCTATAAAGCGCTTTAACCGAATCAACGTGTTATATCCCAGAACGAGGCAACGCAAAAATTGCAAAATGCAAATGGTAATGGTGCAGCCATTATGGCGGACGTCGTGCGGGTTTTATAATGCCTTAATTTCGCATTCTGCGATGATTTTGGCCTTATGTCAGGCAAACTCCATCGTCAGAATCATGAGGATACACACGTGGATGAAAAACTTGATCACAGTGAGTGCAAATAATATTGATTCTAATTAGCAATGGTCATTTAAGATCAATTCCGTGCAACAGGATGGTAGCCTTGCTGCTCTATAGATTAGTAAATAAAAGAATGAGACGTAGTCGTTGATGACACATTTGGAATTGAAACGCAAGTTCTATAATCCAATCGTGCTATATAATGAAGTGGCATGATCATTTCACCTATGACCAATTTCCATTAGTAAATGCGTCGACAATTGCGTTCCTTCTTCGTATTCGTGAGCCGTGTTTTTTTAAAGATCCAATCGCCAGTTGGCATATTCCATCGATTACTAATGCAAAAAATGAACGAGTGAATAACTTCGCTGCGGTCTGTTTAATTATTGATGAGTAGTTTTATGTCATTTCTACCACATACAGCATCGCATTGCGGGTGTACAACGAGGCAAGATATAGTTTCAGCCAGGCGTGTGTATGTGCGTTGCATTGGAAAATAGGCCTAGAAATGGTTTACACATCATTGGATTACATAGCCAGTTCGGCACGTCTTGATAATCATTAATGCATTTGTTTTATTATGAAATGCTGCCCTGATGTTGACCATGTAGGTTTAACAAGCATGCTGAACGAGCAACGTATATATCGTCATTCGCATTCAGTACTGCAACCCTGTTATCATATGCAGCCAAGGCCGTTTAATTATTCTGACCTTCTCTGGATTTTACTGGTTATAGTTCCATTTGCTAACTTTTGGCAGGAATTAAAAGTACTTTCTAACAGTTCAAATGCTTCCACAGGTTTAGATATTGTTTAATATTTGGATCGAGATGCATTTAGAAAATAATTGACCTATTTTTAGTTAGGCTATTTTACTCTATCAGAAAACTTTGGCATACTGCCGAAAATACCTGTTATTTGTTACAGGTTTTTGATAACTTGCTTGTGACTTAACTTGTGTATAGTCAGAAAAATTTCTCTTTTGCGGTGTTAGCGAGCGACATTATATTGTTTTGGATGATAGGCTGTGACATCATGGAATATTAAATGACATTAACATATGTGTCATTGCATTGTAAACATGCTAGTGATCATTTGAAATAGCACACCATGCATGCAGTGCTCTTTATAACAAACGTGGCAGCAGCAAGCTGCGGACGTTTTTATCTATTTTGCGCAGCACTGCAGAGTAAATATTTTGAAGCATAGGGTGTTGTAATCTACTGTAATCAGTTTAAATTACTGCTATTTTTGAGTAAATACTAAATTGTGATGGTGGTTGTGATACTCGATTGAAAATAGGTCAGTAGGCATTTTGTGAGTAAAAATATATTCCCAGAATTTCATTGTTATTCAAATTATGTAAATATGCTGCGTCAATCTATAACGTGCAAATCAATAATGTAAAACGACACCTTTCAGTGTTAGCGAAATATCGTTATCAACAATTAGTTTGAACGGCAAACTTGGCTGCAATGTGTTTAGGTGAAAGATGCAAAAGTGATGGACCGTTAATTTAACCCGATTATAGCTGCAATCATTGAATGGTGGATTATGAATGTCGACTATGTTCTATCAAAACAATGCCTTTGTAAAACGATGATTTTACTTGATCGTATTTCAAACTTTCCATTCCAAATATAAATCAAAACTAATTTAATACCAACTGAGGAATTAGCACTGCATATATATACTCATTGACGAGAAGGTTAATTCACAGACATTTTCCACCATACTTGGTAAAACCTAGTGGCTTATTGCTTTAAAATAAAATTTCTTACATTTATTATAATGTTTATGCTAGTTTTAGGCATACAAGGTTGGGATGAAAAATAATGTCTCTGTAAGTTTACTTTAATAATTCTATTGCAATAAAATAGACCCAAACTCTTCTGTTACCTATATCTACTTTGATATTTTGTGAGACGCACTGCCATTTTGCTGCAACATGTTGTCCAGCTTATTCAGCTAATTAAGTTAATTGAACATTGACAAAATGAACATTACTAAATATATATATATATATATATATATATTTAAATTATCAAGGACATGGGTTCTGTCGTTCTGGTTGTTAGGCTATTTAAAAAATAAGTTTGTTTATACATAAAAACTAAATTGTTTATTAAACGTTTCTCTAAAATAATTTCCACAGCGAGGAAAATGTTTTGAAGGTAACTGATGGCTAAGCCAATATAAAGCTGTCCTTTTCAATATATATGCAATCTTATCAGTGTTACAAGAATGTGCTATCTTGCAAAACATGATAGTTGGTTGTGAAAGGATCTCACTTTAATATTTTATGTTACAAGGTGTCCTTTCACAAGTGCACATACCTTATCACTTTTGTCAAAGTATTCTCATTTAATTCTTCTAATGAGATAATGAATATGACGCTTAATTCCATGTATTCTGGAACAACTTGCTTATTTTTATGAGTTATGTCTCACATGAGTGTCTGACGCAATTAAGATCAGTTAAGTCATCTTTACTTAAAGTAATCAATGAAAGCCAGGTAATTTGCCATTAGTAAGCTATATCATAAAGAAACCTTAGACTTCTGCAATTGGTTCACGGAATTGTTCATTTGACGGGCACAAGCAGCTTATTTCACCTACGGATCAATACATTTCCTATTGATTTTCTTTTTAAATTCCCTCATCCCATTAATACCAAGTTTAACCTAATTTTTCCCCCTCGATTGTTTCTAGGTGTAAAAACTGTGTCATTGCAAAAAGAAGAGCCTGGCCAAGAACAATCTCCAGGCTGGGAGGGTAATATGGCTCTTCCCCCCTCTGGGGACGAAGAACCCAGGTGAGTTGAAATTGATCATATCTTCACCTCAAGCAACTTGAAACTTTCGGTAATCACATGCTTTGCTACTTTGTTTAATCGTTACTTCTATGGTCTACTATGCCAATGACGTCTGAAAAGTAAGCAAAAGCGGTCCTTGGCTTATATTTACATGGCATCTAGCACTCATTGCCATGACGAATTGAATAAACACTGAGAAGTTGCTCATGGGAAATGTATCCCTTGGGCAGGCATCTAAATTTACACGCCACTCCGTAATCTATGCAAATATGTTGCTGGTAAAAATGATGCCTGGGGTAATGTGGTTATACTGCACATCTACAAAGAACAAATTTTCAAAAATCATGTGCTGCATATGCATAATCTTTACAAAATGAGACCAAAACAAAGTTTTGGATATTTGCGCCCTCTATCACGCCTTAAGTTTACGCTGAAAATAGTCTAACGAACTTATAATATACTTACTGTTCATGCGTCTAATTTACATAAGCTTTCAGCTTGCTTGAATTGTATTACCCTCATGAGCTATGTGTGTATTCAGATGATATTGAACTTTCTTTACAGCTCAAATAAGAAAATCCATAAGAGAATGGTGCATAATGCGGTGGAAAGGCGGCGTAAAGTCAAGATTACTAATCATATTCATATATTGGCGAAGCTTTTACCTAATAAAGATGGCAAACGATGGGTATGCTATGTATACATGTTTTAAGAAATTTATATTATTGAGCATATTATCGATTTTGAGATATCTTGATGGGTTTATCTACCAGAAATGGAAATGCTAAACTCTGTGGTATTTACTTTGGGTAGTTAAGCTTATTTAAGGATGTCTTCAATGAGTCAGATATGACCAAAGGAGATCTTTGTTGACTTTGTAGAATTTGAAAACTGCTTTTATCCAATTTGACTCTGCATTGAGTTAAGACTGTTGATAAAAGGACTTTAATAATAAATGTTTAAAGTCAAATGTTTGTTAGCAGGGAGTCCTTTGAAAACAAATGAACGTGACAGTACAACCTGATAATCTCTGGATTTGTTTGAAGTTTTAATTTAAAAAAATGTAGCATGTGGTATCATTGATTATATAATTTTGTTGGCTTATGCTATATATATAAATTATATAAGGTTTATTAAGTTACATTTGTTTCTAAGACCTGTTTATTTATTTTAGAGTAAAAATGAAACACTGGAAAAGGCTGTGGAATATATTCATGAAATTAAAAATGCTCATGATAAGATGATGATGGGCAAATTGGAAGAAGTACATGGTAATTATAAAATGTTCTTTCTGCAATTTTCAAGTCCTCTCAACAAAAAAAAAAAAAATGCATTGAATAAACCTAGTTTCATTCATCTTTTTAGCTGCCGAATTGACTCGTATGAAGCGTCGAATTTTGGAGCTGGAACAGCAGAACTCGACCTATGCCAAGCTATTGGAAATTGCTGGAATACCACCCAAAGGAGATGCAGCATTGTGGGACCCTAGCTGCTTAGGGCAGAAATTAAATCCTGAAACGATTGCAAAGGAATTAAACAAAGAAATTGTGGTTTTAGATGATGACGATGAATGCGACACTGTTAACTCTCAGCTTGCGAATACCAAGTCCAGAAACATTAACGGGAAAATGGGAAACAAGGTTTCAAAAGCCGAATGCTCGTCTAAAGAGACTATATCTGCCGTAAGTTCCACTTCTTCTGTTTGTGAACCGAACGAGCAAAGAAGTGAAAACGGCCCCCTAAATCCTACGATGGGTTTGCCATCCGGACAGCCCGTTAAGCAGAACAACGGAACAATACCTGTGACTCCACCGTGCACCAGTTCTGAGCTGCCTTCTGTAAACGTATGTCAGGAGGTAACCAGTAATGCAAGATTAACGGTTCACCAGGCATTGGACAATTCTAATGGAGTAAAACGTAACGATCATGCGACAGCATCCAGGTTGGTTCCTACCACCCAATCTGCCAGTGCAACAACAGCTTTAACAAAACCAATGGAATGTTCAACGGCCGCTCAAGCAATTCAGGAATCTGTAATAACAAATTCTGGTGCAAATGGCAGTGTGACTGCAGTGACAAGATCATTATCTGGTGCACCCATAATGTCTACTAACCAGATCTCGTCTGGCATGCAGCACCAAACTGTAATTCCACAGATGCCAGTGCTGAACATCGGCGGAACAATGAACTTAATGCAAGGCCCAATGCACCAACTAATTACAATTAACGACCAAGGGATGCCAATGCTTCAGATGGTGGCTGGACCGCCGCAAATGGGTAGCGGTCAAGTTATAATGAATGGAACATCAACGCAGAATGTGCTGCTTATGGGAAATGCTGCTGCTACAGCATCAACTGCGATGAACTCTAACATGAATTCGGTAGGAACGTTTCACGTTTCTGGCCACCCTGCAGTTCCTTCCAATGGCATGCAACTAGATTGCCAGACAGGGCAACAGCAGAATTTTGTACAAACCGATGCAGGTATATTTCATCAAACCGTATGCGGAAGCCAGTTGATGGGGCAGACTCAGTGTTTGCCAAATTTGGCTGGAACGATACAACAGCTACAGTCGACGAATTCCAGTAACCCGCAAGTACAACTGATGACATCATCGATGAACGCCCAGATGAATCCTCAAATGATTTCTGCTCAAAACGGGGGCGTGGTATTGGGTACCAACATGCAAGGGTCGCAGCAACAGCAGCACAATCATAATAATGCTTTGTTGGCGGTAAATTCAACGAGCAACAGTTCCAACCTGCCTTCAGCCTTAATGCTGCCAAACGGCCAGATTATCCCGGTTGTTCGTGAACCTTCCCTCATGTACCCAAATTCGGCCTCACTTGGTGGCAACTTGCTCATGAGTGCGGCTCCTTCAAACGTTCCACACACAGTATTTTCTTCGAGCCAATCATGCCAAACTCAAACTAGCATGTCCACCACATTGGCTACACTCACCGGTAGGCCCTTGACTGCTTCGCGTGAATTAACACCGGGTTCCAATTGCTCAGCTCCAGTTGGTAATTTGACTATGTCACAACAAATAGCCAGGCCGATGACGGATGGGCAGTTACACAATTTGATTGGGCAAGCAGCAGGAGGACAATCGGCTATGCCAGGCAAATTGCTTGCAACGGGTGTGACATTGCCATCGAGGACGAGCAGCACGTCTGTTACAACTACAGATGTGGTTGTTATGCAAGGAAAATTGCTTGACACTTTAAGCAGCAACAGTCGGGTGAAAACACTAGCATCGAGTGGGGCAAAACCAACGCCAAATACCTCAAAAAAGTCAAAGGTGACTACAAAGCGAGCTCAGCGGACTATAAAACCTAAACCGGTGCAAGCAACTCCTTCAACTTCCTCGTCGTCATCTCCTTCTACACGAAACACTTCTACGCCACTTGCAGGAGTGCCTTCCTTGCTTGGGGCCCACTGCAAAGATAATTCGACAACAACGACAATAACAGCAACATCTTCTGCAGTGACTGCATCAGTCAACTTTTCAACCCATTTCTCCGCTGCATCTAACTTATCTTGTAATGGCAAGCCTCATGCTAGCTCTGGCGACTATTCGTCCAACACCTCGTCACCAGACACGATAACATCTACAATGACAAAATCCTCAGCTAAGAAGCAAGCAAGTTCTCGTCCATCAAACATCATAAATGACATCTTGGCTCAAGCCACGGAATCTATTTTTTCAAATTCGATTTCGGATATCTCGTCCTCGCCCAATCCCCACTATTTCGGAAACAGCGGTAGTAACAGTAATAGCAGTCATGTCATTTTCATGCAAGACATTGCCAACGACGCCGAATCAGGTGGGAAAAAGGAAAATGTTCAATCCAGTTTCACTGCTGCATTAATCATGGATGCATCCAAAAGCATAGACTCGTTAGCAAATGCTAGCGAAGATAACGGTCCGCGAGATGAAGGTGAGATGATGGACGTCTCGTCCGAATGCATGCAAATTGATAAGAACCACCAACATGCAGCAGACATACTAAGCGACCTGGTGGGAGAAGTCTACAAGACTACCAATAGCGAGTCCTCCACTGCATCCAGTTTGGTATCTGTCACCGCAAGCAATGCTCCCACTACATGTTCAACTTTCCCTTCTGAGTTCTGTCTTAGAAATACTTCATCTGCAATGTCAAATTCCTCTTCGAAGGATATCACTTGCATCCCTACAAATGCTTCGGGGCCTACGCCAGCTTCCGTCGAAATGGGGCTAAGCATTTCGGATACTCCAAATTCTGTTCACCTGAACCAAAGCAACAACCAAAATTTAAACTTATCTCCGATTGGCGGTTGTGCAGCCGATGGAAAAGAAAAACGAGGCTGTACCGGTGAATTACCCAATTCCAAGCGTTCCCGGCCAAGTTGCCTAACCTTGGACTGTCCGCCTATTGAAGGGGGACATGCACACAATGAGATTGATACTGCTTCTAAATCGGGTCCAGAAGAGATACCATCTGTCATTCCCTCATTGCCGACTGATTCGTCTAGTTCCACAGCAGCTAGCAACAGTGTCAACTTTGTATCTATTTCACAGTTAGCTAGCAGTGCCTCCAACAACGCTACCACCACATCCTCTTCTTTGGGAAATTTAACAAACTCGGTGTTATCTAACATTGCGCCATTCTCCATCGACACTGGAATTTCAAACGAGAATTCCCCACTGTGTAGCATATCGCCTTTACTAAGTAGTCCAAACAAAAGCAGTGACCTGGCCTTCACGCTTAGTTCAGCCATCTCGGACATGCCTCGCTCGGAAGAATCTCCTTTTTTGGGTAAAAATCCCAGTGGTGGAGGCAACTATGCCTGTATCACCTCTGATGGGAACAACCTCGCGTCGACGAATTCACCTTTCACCAACGTGCCGCACAGTTTTAGCTCGGCCACGTCTTTGTCCTTATCTTCGGCACCCACGTTCTGTGTACCAGATTTGACTAACAACTCGACCGCCATGAGTTATACCCAATCCAGTTTTGGAGGTATGTCTTTTTCAGGACCTGTGGCAATGCAGAGGACGAATTTCAGTGGAATCTCAACCTTGCAGCACGTCATGCCGTCACCTCCTACATCTGCTGCTTCAGCATCCGGATCGTTTTTGGATAAAAGCCCCAAGCTCCATCAATTGCATTATAACAGCAGGCAGGGTGAGTTACGGGCTCAGGGACATGGTCTGCCTCCTATGTCATCCCACAACCCCCAGTCCCAAGTCTCATCGCGTCATCTGCCAAATCCTGCTGAAGTTTCCTCTGACCGCCGTGACGCGCCATCCGGCAACAACCTTCACTTTACTACCTCCCATCTCCCTCTTCAGATTGCTTCTTTTTCACAAGCCTATTCGATGCCTCTTTCGCATCACTCATCGCTTCAGTCGCCTCGACCCCCTGTTCCTAACGTGAATATATCGCATAATGACGGTAGTAAGTCAAAGTCCAATTCACAGCGCCGACCCAGTATTAACAGTGTAGATGTGGGACAACAAAACGGTATAATGTCCCCACTCGGAATGGGTCATGCCCAAATGCAGCGCCCAGGCTCAATGCATCAGATCCGACCCATGCTCGACTCCATGATATCTGGCTTGGGACCACCCCAGCTTCGCCAGCCTCAAAACTACCAGTCACAGAGGATGCATTCCCTGAATAGACAGTCGCCGCAAGGTGGGGCAGTTGCTGCTCTTTCGCCCAAAATATCGGAGATCCATGGGCATTCTCCAATCAGTAGCAGAGGTCCAGCAACGTCCACCCGTAACACTGGTAACGCCTCTCCAAAGCCTAATTTGTCTGTTGCTAGAAACCATCCTGTGCCATCTCCTGGCAGGAATCCCCTACCGACCACCCCAGTGTCCTCGCCGGCCGCGTTTGTACCAAGGCGCTCTCCTAACATTTCTGCTGGCGAAAGTCCAATGATAACGAGTTATGCGGCCGAAAATTCCGCTTTGCAAAACTCTGCTCGGGATCTGAATTTCCATCCTGGTCAAAAGCAGCTCACCCATTTACCTGTCATCTCTTCAATGAATACCACGACGCGGGCCATCATTTCCTACTCGGCCGAGAGCCTCATCCAGGCACAGCCTAACAATAGACCAAACTGCGCGAGGGAGGGCCACGTAGTTCCAGCCCCTGGAAACGGACGGCAAGCCGTTTTAGGTCCCAATGGGCACGGCGGGAGCAATACAGTTTCGTGCCCTACGTCCAACGCCCTGCAGTTTGGACAAGGCACAGGCAACAGACCTGCCGTGGAGGATCATCACCAGGCTGGATTTCCGTACTTCTCGCCATTTCAACAGCATCCCACCGCCGAGCAAATGGCCCCACATCATATGCCCATCCCACCTTCGCCTCATTCTGGAAATCACCTTAAGCACGTGCCAGTCCAGAACCACATTGGCATGAACAAGACGTGCGTGATGCGGGGAACTCCTGAAACCTCCCAAGCCATCCAGTCACAGCCGAATTTCTCCTTCAGCCTCTTGCAGCACAGCCAGGCTGGTGGGGAAGTGCATCAACAGCAGCAGCAGCTCTTGCAACCTCACCAGCAGCAAGGAGCAGCACAAGAAGTCAACTCTAATGTAATCCGGCACAATAACGGCTACTTGTCCATGAGTAACTACAGTGGTCAGGGCCCGAATCCTGGGACCATGCCGATGACCAGCCTGCAAGGTCCTGCGCACAAAGATCCGCAGGTATCCAAAGCCCACATGACCTTTTCTTGCATGCCGCCGTTCCCGCATAATCAAACTTCCTCCGGCCAAGCTCCCAACGTTCGCCATGCAGCGAATAATTCTTTCCTGTCTCAGAATAGCATCAACGGAATGAACTTTCCAGAGATGTATGCCACACAAAACAACTTGCGCACTGAGAGCATCAACACGGGAGGGCCGCCAGTTGGAGGAAGCAATGTCCCTGGCACACAAGTTACCGAGAAGGCTGGCAATACACCTTACAAATCCAGGAATGCGAGCAACAGCAAACAAGATGGCGCCGCGACCACCAAATCTAGTAAATCAAAGCAGCAGTCAAAGAAGAAGCACCACCAATACAGCGTCGAGGAAGTGAACTTGTCCAATTCCATCTTTGAAACCGGTCGAAGCATAACCCCGTACTTCACCATTCCCAATCTGTCACCACCTCGCAACGAAGTCCCGACCTACATCCCCAACCCCAACCCTTTATTCAATGCCTCCCAACGTGCCCTGGCTCCCAATCCATCCCAACAACCGAAGGCGGCCGATTTAGGTACACCTTACAGTCCGTTGTTTCCTCCGAGGACTCAGAGCGGACTTAACCTCAACTTCCAAGCACCCGGTTTTGGCGGATTCGGCAACGGTAGCATGCCAAATCAGATGCCTTCTCATGGCGGTGGGGTGAACGTTGGCAGTCATGTGCCCAACTTCAACCTGAGTAACATTTTCCCCGATATCAATAATTCTAACGAAGGCATTAGTATATCCCCCATCAAGTTTCATCACGGTAACCATATCCTTCCCCCACCCCAACCTGGGATGGAACATAATCTCCAACATCACCATCAGTCAGGCTCATTGTATCACAAGCGAGGTCACCCCTCTCCTGTAATTCACAATGGGATGACCATCAACTCGCTCCTAGGCCACAACCCTCATACGTTTGATGGACGACCACAAGTGCCGATGGGCATCAACAATACGATGACCCCCCCGTTTCATGGCCACAGTCACACGCCTTCATTCAGCAACGTTATCCCGACATTGAACTTCTCTATGCATGACCACTGATAAGTATTAACCAAACGCGTGAAAGCTGTTTTTTTTTAAAAAAAATTCATAAATGGAAAAGTCATTTTTAATATTATTAAGCGCCATTTGAGAATTGGTGATGACATCAATGATAATGATGATATAATTTTTTATGTGAATGACAGGTTATGAAAACTGCAATCAGAAATCCTTTGCAAACTTAGGAAATTTATCATGAACCCCACCTTATCAATGTATCATAACATTATCCGGATTGGAATTTCTTACAATTTATGTCACATGTTGCCCATTGATGGTGGGACATACAGAAACATCTTCATAGTCATCATTGTCATTCTCATTGTAAAATTTATTAAAATGTTATTATGGTGCATGCTGCATTTAGCTGATATAATAGTAGTATAGTTACATTGTTCACCTACATGTGGTTAATAAGGATAGCACCTGCAAAGTAATGAAAATCATGCTGGGTTTTTTGTCCAAGGTAACTTTTGGAAGTGATACCAAAGCAGGGATATACTTAACCATTCCCTTTACTACATTAATATAACAAAGAGATTGTGGGTGGACCTTCAATGACCGGAGGGATTTGAAGATCTTGTTTGAGGGCGAAAGTATGCAATGAAATTAATATATTTTTACAATGTTCTTGGTCAGCCACGTTTTGTCTCATGAAATTATATCATCTGTAAATGGGTGTCATCACTTCATTTGTCTGAGAACGTTTAGGCCAGTAAAGCGCGTGTTTTGCACTTTTATGATAACGTGTAAATATTGTTTAAAAATGCTGTTATTATTATTATTATTATTGTATAGAACGCTTCTTTATTCATTTAATTTTAATTAACTTTATTTGCATTCCTTGTTATTTAATTTTAATGCGGTTCTTCACCCTCACCACTTTAGAATGTTGATATTGCGAATACTTTTATTTTGTAAATATTCAAAGTGTATGCCTACAATACATGCACTGTTAACAGCACTGGTGGTGTGTTTTAAAGTATTTAAGGGTAGAAATGCTAGTCTACAGAATGTGCAGCGATGGCGTAGTTGACCAATCAATAATTAAACGTTAATATTAATTTATTAAAGGCAGCTAAATTGGAAGTGCGTCTAATTTCAATATTTTTATCCATAACAACAGTTTTAATAGGTGCTGGTTTGCAAAAACGTGGCTCAATTGCACAGATAGTCAACCCTAGATTTAATAACTAAAACAGTGAAGTTTGAAGTATTGGATCTGTTTAATCGACAGTATGTTATTAAGTTAAAATTGTCATCCAACTATTGCATAATATTCAGTGCTGTTCATTTTATAACTTGGGGAATCTTATTTTACCTTTCAAACACTCAAAATGTAATTGCAAACAACAATTTTGATGAAATGTGTTGCTATTCGTGTAATTATGCCCAAAAGTTTATACTATAAAAAAACAAAGTATTTTATAATTATTTTTTGAATAATACAGCATAAAACTAAACCAGCAGTCATAATTCCCTGGTTTTTAGCTTTTATGCAAATTGCCATTGAGCTGTTTGACTGCTAAATTTGTTCCAGTTATTTTAATTTTGGTGAGATGCTTTCACAGCTATATGGATAAATAATTTCAATGCCGCAAAAACTTGTGAAAAACTATTGATTAAAGTATGAAATATTTTTTTCTTGTATATATAGTTGAAACAAGTTTTTGGAGCCCACAGGGCGTGCATCTAAGCACATTTTTGCACAAAATTTTGAATTTCACATTGGAATTTCTGGATTCCAAAACTAATGTACTAATTATTACGTGTATGTAACTGATGTACCAACTACTGCACATCATTGACACATTTGTAAAGAAAGTCATTTAGAAGAGCTGAGAGTTTAGATTTCTATTTCATTCTATTTTCATGATGCACACGCTAATGTACAATGCTAGCAAAACTTGGCTAGATAAAGAGAAAGTTGTATATTAAAATAATGCCGATTTTAAGAGAGAATATTTTCTTGTACAGTGCTGAAAACATTTGACAACTGGAGCCGTTTTATAAATAAACACGTCCACTGGTTTTCAAATGTCAATATGTTGATAACTATTGCAACAGACGCAATAGACACTGTGATTCCTTATGCGCCTTCAATTTCATCAGTTTTGGTGTATTTTTAACATTAGAACTGCGTTTGTAATATTTATGCATCTGCATTGTAATATTAAACGTTTTCCGATTTGATGTTAACATTTCTTGCTGACTATGTTTATATGTTTGTTCAACAGCTTCAATTTTATATGTGAAAAGATAAGTTTGCAATATTAAAACAAGCAGCACTTAGAGGAAGAAGTTTTACTAAACCGAGGTAAGTGGTAACCGTAACACTATTCTCCTGGCAAATTAGAGAGTTTGAGCCAGCCAACGTTAACGAAACTACCATATGCAAAGCATGGCATTCCTGCCGTGGGCGCTGTCCCTCGTTATCGTTACGTTAACGTTGGCTGGCTCAATCTCTCTGATCTCTTTATAGAGCCAGCAACGCTAAAAATAACGAGATTGGCAGCGTTGTAACGATGGATTTATTATACACCAGAAACGGTTATATACATACATAGCAGCATGGCGCATTCGCTGACCGGAAATAGTTGGGTAGATAAAGACAGGTATTACAGGAAGGTGGGGTGTGAAATCGTTTTACTCACCAAAGAAATCTTTTTCCCATAAAAAAAACCGTTTTTACCACCAAAACAAAATGGTATTTTCCAATAAAAAAAATCATTTTTCCCACCAAAAGAAACCTTATTGTTCCCAATATAAAAAAAATCGTTTTTCCCACCAAAAAATTATTTTTTTCCAACAAAAATAATCGTTTTTCCCTCAAAAAAAAAAAAAAAATTTCCGCCAAAAAAATCACACGTGTCTGGTATACGGAGCCCTACAGGTGGCTCATCTCTATTATTCAATAATTCATATAGCTGGTCATATCGAATGTTGAATAAAGCCACGATCGATTAACTACGAAATACTACGTATTATAGATACATTTCTTAGTTTCGTTGTTCTACAACACAAAATAAACATAATTACGTCGCATTCTTGGAGCTAATTCCCCTGTTGGTGGTGTTTGAAACCTGCGATGCGCCATTAGATGGTGTTGAACAATTTGAAATTCACCAATTTTGTAAAATCTCCCTAATTTCCTTAATATTTGATATATTTAGAAGACATTTCACCACGAGCATCACAAAAATATATCCATTACAGTCAGTTTGATAATTTTGATTTTTAAAACAATTTTTTTTTATCAAACATAAATACCTTTTTTAAGCTAGATCGTTTGT
>JAUJYV010000437.1:0-43080 GCA_033995625.1 Ophyiulus pilosus
GAAAGGGGAAATACCCCGGGCCCGGAGAGCAGGAAAAGTACATTTTTCCTGTAAATTTTCCACTAAAAATGGAGTTTGTATGTAGCTGAAGTGTAATTTTCATATCGAACTTTTAAAAAAAGTTACTAGAAGGTCCCTTCCCCTTTGGCATGAATGTTTTCCCCCGGTCCCGGGTCTGGCTCTCGACGCCGCTGAGCATGCCACACGTCTTTGTACTTACCTTAACGTTAACGTTTCCCGCCGCTAACGTCTAGGTAAGTATAAAGACGTGTGGCATGCTCAAACTGTCTAATAGCCACGATTCTTCTTTACGTATGAACAAACTTTGTTTAGTTAAGCATTGGTGAACATCCAAACTCAATTGAGGTTAATAAATGCCTGAATCACAGTATAATATTTTATGAAATCAGGTATACTCAACATCATCGCATTAACTAATTAGTGTTTCATTAAAGGATTGCATGTACTTTCATCATCGATTGGACAACATATCCTATGGGGAAACTAAATAAAAGCATTAAGACATTGATGGCAACTAACAAGACACAAACTTTGTTAACAGAACCAAATCAGCAGAATATGTTGACAAAAACAGGTTGTGGTCACCAGAAACCTAACGGCTTAATAATGACAATCCTGTCTCAAAATCTGTCTAGTCATTCGGGAAATTGCGTCAATCAAACGTGGCCACAAGCCTGGAATCAACACAGCTGTCGGTTAAGCAAATAAGTAATATTGCAGTGCACAAACATTCTGTACACATTATGTCACCATCGCTTCGACACGATTACTGGAAACTAACGTGTGATTAAGACAGTAACAAAAAAAGTGAGAGAAGCTTAAAGTCAGTCAGTGCACATGTCCGCAGAATCTGCATACATGCAGTAAAATGTGGACGATTGCAATATTATCCTGTAAATGCATCTATAGAGTAATGATATATGATAAAAACAGAAGTTTTTTTTATACTGTTTGTGAAAATTATTAAAAGCTTTCTCATTTTGTATTATGTTGTCTACGTCTGAGAATAATCAATGAAAAACCATGCTTCGAGTCTGACTCTCAGCAAATACTTTTAATCACAACATAGAATATGCTAATTTCTAAACAAGTTGAAAATAATATAAAAAAATACAGTGAAGGCGATGCACGCTAAATAAGTAATCTCATTTCTAATTAATGAATTTCTAAATCCAACCTTAATACCACCCAAAAAAAAACTTGTTTTCAAAAAAAGCCAAATTAAAGAAGATTATGTGGGTTGCTGAGAGTTTCGTTTAACAAGATTTGATGCTAGAATACTTAAAATAGTGGCAGACACCAGCGCATCTTGTAGAACACAATTTGCCACAAAACTGAGAAACTACAGTATTATATCAAATATATAATTTGCAAGAAACGCTAAACCACCATTTATCAATAAATCGATATTTGTCTCAAAACATGCGTCTTTAAAAATGTGATTTTTTATGTAAGCATTTTTGGATATAAACACCAGCTAAAATTTGCATCTTAAAGACCCAAATATTGTACCTTGAATGAAATTCCGATTCGTGCAGTTTAAGACGAAGTCCCTAGGCAAAAATGATTATGGGAAGAAACTGCTTAGGAAAGCAATTGTAAAGGGATGATTAAAATCTCTAGAGAAATATTTCTGCTTAAATAACGCTAAGATGCCAACTAAAACGCTGAATATTTTTATCTGCATGCAAGAAAAAGCAAGTAAGAACTATAAGCAGCTTATTCAATCCAGTAGCATTAAACATACCCCAAATTACAGAATTCAGTTTAAACATCTTTTATGACTCATAAAATAAGAGACATGGGGAAAAACCGATATTTATTTGAGGGCCTTTAGGACGTGTGCGTTCTCAAAATTTATGTTAAAAACCTTAGGGACATAGGCGAGTCCACATGTAAAACTGCTCCACATAGAGCAATACTTTTTACCTCCCTTTTTCATAAATTTTAGGGGAATGTTCCTTATGGATGAGCAAGTTACACATTTTCGCCCCAATTTGAACAGTTTCTCTTGATATATTTGTTATTTGGGTGAAATTTACGATCGTGAATATGCCATAATGCACGCAAATAAATATAAATCCACTATACACTAACATTATGTATATAAGACAGCGAACATTTTATACAAATGCGTCATAGAGGGTTTGCTACGTAAAAGAAGCAAGGGACAATTTGTTTAAAAAGTTTTCATTAAAAAATAATTCGATAAATATTTCACAAAAAAATATATTTTTAAACTGGCATGTTATTGAAAATATATATTTTTACAAATTTATAGACAGACATACGGTATACAGTCAAAATAATTTTGAAAACAGATTAAAGTAAACATTACTGTATATGCTAGTGCTACATCAAGTATTGGAGTATATATTTTTTGTTCGCTTATATAAACAATGTCATTTATTTGAAAATAACTTCAATGAAACGTCATATACTGAATATTTAAACAAAAATTCTTTAGTATGTGGTTTATAAGCAATTCCATTTTGTTTTATGGAAAGTAGGTTTATTTTTGCATGTAATTTGTATACTCATTTGATTGTATTTGGTCCTTAGGAAATGTTCACAACATTTTTTATAGCAACGAACACATATTTGGATAAACGTGTATACATTATAGTAATACAAGAAACTAAAAAAAACTAAGTTATGATTGGCATTCGGTTTTGGGCTAATAAAAAATACGCATAGCATATGTTTTATTTTCACGAAATCTGGTACATGTATAATGAGAAACTGCAGAGAAACTGTCAAATCCCTTGACATGTTATTTGATTGCCTACCTTTAATATGTTATGTACATATGTATATATGCCAAAGTACTTTCGCTTGATGCAGCGCTATAGTATTTTCAAATTCTGCAGATTTGCTTCTTTTTTTTTTTAGGAATGAACTTTACCGAACGATTCATTATCATCCTGGCATTAATTGAAAAACGGTTTGTGCGTTAATCCATGCATGAGTTACGTTGATTGGAGGGGAATTGGAAGCTATTTTGAATTTCTATATAGTGCTCAGCTTCTAGCATAGATTTCACGTCCTATGTGAAGAACATGGCTACATTTTTTCCCTTCGTTTTCGTCTTCGTGGAATTGGATCAATAACGAATGTCAATATAGCCTAATAAAAAAGCTCCGTTGAATGCTACATTTCAAAAACAAACAGTGTCAGGAAATAGATAGAATGGGGATTTGTTCTTCTGGAAATTGTAGACATTTTTTGGGCGATATGAAAAACTTAATACTTCCTGGTAGGCGAGACTATGAAAACCTAAGTGTGTACTTTCATGCACGAACACAATGCTCGGCATGCCCTTAAACGCGAGAATTCAAATCTCTTCCACCTTTAAAAAGATGACACTTAAAACGTGACACTTAAACAGTGATAAAGTACTGACGAGAAACAAGAAGGGAAAACCTATCTTCAAATGTCTGCGTAAATATTTTATGAAGGCTGAAAATCTGACATGCCCTATCTTGAAGCAAGGTGCGAGACCTAACACTGCAAGTTCAAAATCCTCATATTTAACTATAAAAGCAATGCAAACGTCTTTCCAACTTCGGATACTAAAAGCTGACACTTGATGATCCTTAAATGGTTTTCAAACTTTACACAATGCGATGGCAAAGATTCACTAAAACATGCACAGAATCTGTTGGACAACCCATCATTAAATTGTATCACTAATACAATACAAGTGGGTAGTGACTTTAGCCTGCATATATTTATTTGTAACATGAAAAAACTCTCATTCGTACGCTGTTGATTGTATACAATTCACGTACTGTGTTTTGAGAAGAATTATTAATTGTACTAGAGAGAACATTTTGCTGTAGGCTTAACAATTTGCAAAATGACGACACCATCTGTGATGGATATTTGAAAAATACAACTACTGGTACAACAGATGTTGAGAGAATCAATATTGTTATGCTTTGTAATGAAGATGTGTATATTTTATAACAATGAGCATTTGCACAATAGTATCGACCTATTCCGAACTAATTGAATATACACTTAATAACAACTAGCCTAATTTACCAATATATAGTAACTAGAAGGAGGTGTGGAAATGATGAAGAAGTATATTATAGAAATTTGGGCTCTGATATGCTTATTTGGTAACTTTCCAGGCTTTTCTCTCATATAGTGCAGGCTACTTTAATTCTGAAATCATATTTGCCAAATTTTCTTTGATTAAACTACTCTCCGGATAGTTGTAAACTGCAGATCTCGGTTAAAAAAAACATTATTTTTATGGTTGATCTGGAAAATGTTCTCTCATTGCACGAAGAGCAATACAGATTTAGATTTTTCAAAACCAAAGTGTAAGTTAGACTATATGAGAACATGAATTAGTCGATATTTAATTAGAGAGTGCGCTGAAGTACATTAAATAGAGCTGCCAATGAAAAGCAAAATAAATGGCAAATAATATTTCTTGGTTGAGAACTGCGTACGCAATTTTCCACACTAGATTCATAAATATGTATATATTCATGGTATGTTTCATGGATGTATTAGCCACGAGCATTGCTTTGAATAATATATAGACTAGTAGCAGCATTCGTAACGCTTTTTTTTTCTCGAGACAAAACCAGCTTGAAATTATGGTTCAGCAAGAACAACAATAGGAAACAATATTTCACGAAAATTGAAATATCAATGTCTACTTGACAGCAAATCTTACCTTAAGTGGAAAAATCTTACACTTTTAAAAGATGGAATTCATCGCTTACCTAGAAATAAAAGAGATTTCGTGAGACATTGAAAACGATTCAGAAGAGGCAAAACGATCAAATTTAACCAGAAACTATCAGTAGGAAGGAATTGACGCATGTTACACTAACAAAAACACATTTATACTTCGGCATACAACAAATACTTGAACATTTCTGACGGCGTTTACATTTTAGGAGTTACGATGACATAAAAGAAACTAGATTTATGTTTACATTATGGCATACAAAAAACCCTTTTCCATGGAACCATATACCCTCATCACAGCAAAAAATGTAATAATAAGCAGACCATTCATAACGTTGCCAGGCAAAACAACATTTTGCCTATATGGGTCGCAGCACTCCAGCTCCAACTCATTATTCACTGTACATTTTATTGAACTTACAAGTTATAATGCGATTTTACAAGTACTTTGGCCATTATATTTCACATGAGCATATGTATCCTATGGGAATTAGAGTACTGGTAGGATCAATAGACTTTGCATAAATAATCAATAAGCTTGGCAATCTGATTATCCAAGTGTCACAGTGCCCTGAACAGTCTGAAAAATTCTCGTAAAACTACAAATCCGAGTAAATCGTTAGTAATTTAAAGGCCTTCGTTAAATGAGAGATTTAAATACTAGTCACGTACAATGAACTAGGAAATTTCCTCAGAGAGGTTGATCTTTGGGGTATATCTAATAAGAGAAAACGAAAACAGACATGGAGGAATGAGGTCAAGGAATTTATTTTCTGCATGCATGACGCAAATTTGTAGCAATTACATTACAATTACAGTATTTTATAAACAACCGCAAACGGGGAAACCAATAATGTAGTGCTGTATAAAATGTATAAAACGTTACACTGATCTTAATATACGTATATGTAACGATTCTCGACGGATTTCAATAAAAAATGAAGCACCGGTCAGTGTACATTTTAACAAAACTCTACATCACAATTTGACATCCCCATCTCGCTCGATACAATTAGTGAAATAACCCCTTGATATCACTGTACTCCCTGACGCTTGACTCTCTGGTTCAATCTCTTGCTATCAAACTAGAGGTACGATTTTTGATTGTTACTAAAATGACAATTTACTTAATCCACCATTAAAACTAAACGAAAATCGCCTTAAAATGTCTGTCACGAGGGTTGGCATAATGCAGAAGGTGACATCAAAGCAATGTATCCCATTTAAAATTAGTATTTAGAAGGTAAATCCTCCATCAAATTTTGAATATTCAGTACGGTCTGGTTGTCCCCGGAGGGATATGCCCTGTGTAATTCAGGTTCAGGTTGGGTTTACGGCAGACGAGTGGTACGAAAATGCGCATCATGAAACGTCATTGTCATACATTGCTGCTGTTGACACAGCAAATTTCCCCTCCGAATAGAGCAGTTTCTTTGACTCCTTTTCAATGGCCTATCTGCCATCGACAACGTACTTAACGTCCATCTCCATGAAGAAATTGTATGGTATCTATTTTGTAGTGTCCACTATTATTGCATCTGATCAAAACCAGGCGGCCATGTATGCATCAGCGGACAACTCAACGAAGTCCTCCGCATGCTTTTGACAACGGCAAAATAGCGGAAAAAACGAAAACACCAAAGCAACTTCTGGCATTCCAATTGAAATTGCAACAAGCCATTGAGTTTTCCTATAATCGATCTCAAATATGAGAAAAACAGGCGGGAGATTACGTTGGAGCAAAGAAGGCTGCAGCCTGAGCGCAAGGGCCATGGTGAAAATCCCAAAGAAGCAAAAGATAATTCAAAAAAGGCACATCTATTGAATGGTATCCATGGAGACTGCACTTCCTAGCATATTTAAGGTATTTCGGAGAGGAAAAAACATCAAACGCAGACCATTTTTTGCCCATTTTATACATTTAATGGGATTAAAATAGATTATGCAGTAATGAGATAAAAAGATTTCCCTTCACGTCATAAAATTCACTAATTTTATTTTACCACGAAAAAATGGCATGAATTCTATTCTAAAACAACACGCGTAAACTAGGCTTTTGTATGCAATAAATTTAGCAATGCAACCATGGTCCAAAGAACAAGTACATTGGGCTTCTTAATGATTAAGCTGCTGTAAACTAGACATCTGGCAAAGGCTTTGTATACACGCTGTTTGTTAACTGTTATCGTGTAAGTGGTATTAAAAATTTCACATGGAGAGGCAATCGTTCGATTAAGTACGTACTATAAGCAACGATCATTTTCCAACGTTTAATTCCATGATAAGTCAATGTGAATGATGCTGGATTAATAATAACAAAACTGCACCGGCCGACTTATACCACTGAACGTTCTACAGAATTTAGTCTTTATCAAAGGCAAACGTTTCAAATTTCATATAAATCTTCTATAGGTCTACCCGGATCAATTCCAGTCTTGATTTTCACAAAAGCGTGCCGTTAAAACGCAGATCCATGGAAACCATATAGCCGTGGTTAATGGACATGTGTAATACAATAAAGTTTTACTCTTAAAATTGCACTCAGGCAGCAGATTTTTTTTGATTAGCCATTAAAATTTATGTGGCAAATAAGGATTTTATGCATGAAACAAGGAGCACAATTGGGAGCAATACAAGAGCAGGGTGGAAAATCGAACAGAAACCTGTAAAACTTTAATAATAAAGTTGCTTTGCTCTGCATAGCAAATGGGAAACACGACTTTATGCTTTTCCTCTGAAATTAAATTTTTGACCTGATATTTTATAAAAATGTTATCAGCACGAAGACGGGAAAAAAGAAAACAATTTCAGATGAAGAAGGGATACGAGGTCAGTCGTCGCATTTTGAAATTTGAATACCATTCTAAAAATCACTGGTTTTTACAATTTCGTTAGAAATGATTAGTCTGTCAACTGCAGATGTATGCAGAACTATAGTAGTGAATTTATAAATAGATCATTATTAAGCAATGAATTGCAGGCCTCGCATAAAACGAAAATGGATACTAACAACAACGTCATGGTTACCCAAATAATGAGAACAAGACCAAGTTCCATTTAACACGCGTTATTTTAGTGAGAGACTCGGTTACAACGTGTTAATAATTGCTTCGTTATTGCAAGACTCGAACACTGTGCAGCTCCATGTTGCGGCTAAAATATCGTGTAGGAGCGAAGAAGCATGAAGTCTTCTACTTGAAAGATTATAAATGAGATGATCAATCAATTGCAAATATCAATCCTCTTGATATAAATCAGATGGTGTGTTTTGAGAGGGCAAAATGCTGCACGAAACACATGGACCGTAATGTGTTTTAGAGCAGCCACAAAATTTGTCATATGTCTAAGGCGCAGATGGATTTGCTCTAATTGATTAATGAACCGTGTGTAAAGTAAAAAAATAGCCCTCGCTGCTAACTGACCTGGTCATTTTTCGAGTAAAGGTATCAGCTTTCTCTCATGATGAAATACAGGTGCAAATTTGTGGTTAAGCACATACAGGCTTTCAATGGACTTCAGGGAATCAACACTATGAAAATCTTAATGATTCAGGATTTTCAGAGGTAAAGCCTCGAACAAATTTACATGCTTCCCTCATTTTAAACGGTTTAGAAACACATTGGACGGCAGATTAGTAAACTTCAGTCCACTTAGTAATTGTGCCAACGCATTGGGGGAAAACAACCGAGATAAACGCTTAACATGGTATCAAATGCTGTTTACCAACTCTTGAAAGTTCTAATTTCCACCCAAGTTGTTCTCTAGAAAAGCATAACAAAAGAAGCAATAAGGCATCACTTTCAACATAAAGGGCTCATCACGATGAAGCCAAGTGTTACGCTTTCTTTCCCGAAGAAGCACTGCATTAAGGTGAAGTGAAAGTGCCAAATAATACGTGACAGCGTCTGCTGAAAATATCACACCATTGTGGTTGGGAGTGGTTACGCCTACTGCATTTTCAATTAGATTCCTTCCTCATTTATGCTCATTACCACGAAAATTGGGTAGATTAAGAAATGACCACCTGAAAGATGGTAAGAGCCACAGTCAACGCTGTTAAGAGACTGACATAGTTGGAAACGCCATATACAGAATGACTTAACAGATGTTTTCGTGTTGAAAATGAGTCCAACATGGGTTGGCCTGCAATTGCATTTACATATCTATAGCAGAGGGTGCAACAGGCAATTTGTAGTTGATTTACCCAGAGAACAATGGTCTATATATATTATAAGTTTACATCAATTTCTTAAATCGCTATAATTAAATGTATATTATAAATATTCTTAAAAAGCTTGCATGTACTGTATAATTTAACACATGCTGTATGCACTGCTAAATATTTTAATTATGCCTCACTTGTTGCGGTTTATAGAATCAATAAATCTTATGAATTCGGCAGCCACTATAGAAAATAATTCCAACATTCATTCACTAAATTAATTTATATAAAGATGTTATTTTTATCACAATAGTACGAATAACAATAGGGTAATCAAGATTGTATGCTGAAAATCATACAGTAGATGTTACACGCATCGAAAATAACTACAAATTGGAGAAAACAATGGTGTTTGTTATGCTGTACTTTACATAGATATGATAAGCCACAAGCTTATCATTTTCAGCAACATCGTTCTTAAACATAAACGAGAAAATACAGACTATTATGGATAGGCAAAACTGCCAATTTTTGCCAATTCACAGGCTTTGAAAGCCTCGTCCAGTGAACATACTGGAAATGGCATCCAGACATTTTTTCCCCAGACATTCCCCAGGAAAAAAATGTCCTTTGGAAAAAATATCCGGGAAAAAATGTCTAGGAAAAAATGTCCTAGAACCATTTGAAATGCCTGACTGAACTCGGATATTACCGCTGTCGCATATACATTTTTTTCGTTTATTTGATTTTCATATTTCACTCGACTTGCTTTGACAAGTAGTCCAGCAAGCTGTCAGCATCATAAAAAAAGTTCATGAAAAGTTTTTTTTAATCGAGTATATTTTCTCTATAACATATAACTAGTCATTGGGTATTAGATAAAACCTAATAGAAATTTTTCATTTAAAATTACTTAAGATGATGACACTATTACTGCTTTCGCTGTTTAAAGTACATAAGCAAAGGTCAACATTTGCAACATTGTGAAACTCGTACCATATAATAGGTTAAATTCTGAGCTGAACTAAAAGATAACTTCTACATAGACGTGCTAACGTTTACGATAGTTCTCACGATAACACCTTTCCACTAATACAGAATTGTAATATAGTACTTATAAACTATGTTTCACTATACTATATTATTGAATTATACTACGAGATAACACTGCAGTCCAGGAAAGAGTGTCATAAAAACAAGGTTAGGTTTGTTCATTAAAAAAGTAATCTACTACGGCCTTCCAAGATGGTCAATCCAGAAAAGAAATTATTTTACTAGACTGTAAGTTGGTTTTATCGCTTCAACTTGCAGGTTATCTTATGAACCACGATTCCAACTCACTTACAAAAGCGCAATTGCACGCAAACAAAAAAACAAAAGATAAAAACAAAATCTTATAACAAAGACTGCAGCCTGGACCTTAATTCAAAGATAGCAAAATCTTGGTAAGTCTTATTAATCTCATATATGACCAAGGAAGGGTTATTATAGGCACAACGTATATCCACCATTCTTGAGACGTGAACACATTGAGTGATAAGACCTCACTGCAGAGCACACTTTATATGCCCTTTATATGTCCTTTAGAAGCAAATTTTCAAATTTCATGTGATATTAATAAAAAAAAATACACATTACGCACATAATGAAAATTGTGGTGTTCTATTTGTGGATAGCAAAGTCTCAACTGAAACTAACAGAGCCCAGAGCTGGCCAATGGCAACAAAGGACCTATAGATAGAAATACAAGTACGTTCAGTCAATTATTTTTCCCACATATTTGTTGTCGGCCATTCCGCTACCCCTCAATTGCCGTTCGCAGCCATTTGCGTTTTTTCCACTTTTGAGAAAGTCGACCTTTTCAGTTCACCTGAGGTCCATTTACCTTGGCAAAGTGCATCACCGGCGCTACAGTGTCATTACTGCGGCAAGCTGGTCACCATAAATTCCCCTATGGGAAGCATCCCAGGCTCGCGAGTTGTTTCTTTAGCATTTATGTACACAATTGAAAAGCGCTCATATTTCTCTTGTCGTATGTTACGGTTATCTCCAAGTTCGCCCTATAGGTAAACGCAGTCGTTTGCACGAACTATCGCTATCTGGTCCCGTGAAATCTGCCATCGACAATGAACGCATCGACTTGGCCCACCAGCTCATGGCCGCCACTAAAGATCCTCGCGAGCTAACTTACAAAAGGCATTTCCTCCCTCGATCTATAGGCCCATCCTTGCGTTGCTAGTAAATCTCATGTTGGATGCACAATTTGATAAAGGATGGTGGAACTTAGCTTTTCCACGACTCCCAACGGGCTCGTCATTATTCGACGAAGGCTCTCAAAGTGCAACTCTACGGAGTCTTTAAAGAGCGACGCAGCCAAAGAAAATCGTTTACGGCCTTATGGCAGCCCGCCACGCATGGAGGGTTGCCCATATCAAAAGGCAGGATCTTCCTATTAAATTCAAACTTATTTCTTTAACCGGCTAGTCAAGCATAATCGATAGAAAGGCACGCGACAAAACATAGAGAATTCAAAACACACAGACGGGCGCACGGTGGCCCTAATTTATACAAAAAGTCAAGATCTGCTAATCTCTAAGGACCTGTGGCAAATCTCCATGTTGTTGGATATGCCGGTATTCGCCTCGAGCACATTTTGTTTACAAAAAGAAGACATGTAAGATACACGCTCCGTGCGGAGATTGAGCATACGTTACATAACAACCCTTCGGAAACTATATCTTTAAATCTGCATGTCAATATTATTAGAAACATACTTTAAGAAAATCATATTTTTTCAGATGCAAGTTTCCACATTAAAAATTCCATTTTGGTAATATATTATTATTTGAACCAACCGGTATCTTGAGCAAGAACTGGTTAGCTGGAAGGTCTACATTCACAACACAGTGTACCTTATTATATAGAAAGGTATATATATATATAGTGCTATAAAATGCAACATGTAACATTTGACTGTTTTAGTCAAATTTCCAAAAACTCATTTTGAAAAAAAAGTAGATGCTACAGAGCTGTATAAACTTTAAGAACGAATCAAAATTATACAGATCAACCAAAGCAGTATATGATCAAAACTTGTGTTAAAGTTGCTCTAGCCAATCCCTACAAATTCTCTAGTTCTATATATTCTTCTATAAATTTTTTATTCCCTCAGCACCTTATATTTTAATCATATCGATTGAGGAACTTCCTTCAAATTCAAGGAAATCTTTCAATGCAGGCAAACGCTGTTACTTCATAACTTAAATTCAAGCTTTGCTGTAAAACGAATTCGTTAAAGCGTATGGCTCGAATATATCTCATTTTGAATATTGGTGTAAGATATGTTGATTTGAGTGAAGGGTCAAAATTTTATGATCAGCCCATTTCCAATATTTAAGCACAGTGCCCAAGATGATCTTGAAAATGCAGGACCATCCACGACCCATAGATTTTCCAGCTCAGTAACACTGCAAAAACGATAAGGAGGCGCCGATTTACGGCCCACTATACATTTTATTTGACCAATTTCGGAGTGAACCAATAAATTGGGGTGGGAATTTATTGCCCCATCAAGATTATGAGTGATGAATATATGTTTTCTGTATCAAAGAACTGCAAGACAGCAATGCCATCTTCAATCATTGGCCGTCCTCCCGCATACGGGCTTTTAAAATATATGGGCCATTATAGTTATGCAACTAAGGAGTGATGCCAAGAATGCCCAATGTAGTGTAAAGATGAAGTCCCGTGTAAGTTTAATAATTCCGCCTTACATAACGCTACTAAAGCTAGTGCGCAATCCCAAACCCTTTGAAATATGGTAGTTCAGTGTGAGAAAAAAACTTGGAATGCAATAATTAGTAAGTGCGTCACGAAATCAAAACTTCCATCACGACCTGTTCATAAAATTCGACCCGATTTTAAGTGCTGAACGACAAATGGACGCACTCTCGACACTCTCAATGGGCCTACTTCTTCAACATCGCTCTGACGAATGACCTATAAAATATTAATAACATTCCCATGAAACTTCTTGAAACGACCTCATCCCCCATCAGGCCCGTTCACTTTGGACGTGACTTTCAACTGCGTCATTTTCAAATTCAAAATGCTCAAGAGTCTTTCGGATGAACTTTATGTTGGGCTCTTAAGGCACATATGAAAAGTGCCCACATTACCAGAGAAACCACATAATTTGGTCAATTTGGCGAGATGAGGTGAAGCAGATGAACTTAAGAGGCAATAAGAATTTGTGTTTAAATTCATTGCCAATATCGAGTATCAAAACAGCCATTATGCAATACAGGAGAATGCACCAAACTGGGTTATGCGACAAATCTCAGCCAAGATATACTTAAAAAGACATCACGTGCCATTACCTTGGCCTTCTCCATTGAACACTTTGCTTAAAATGTAAAGAGGTGCCCAAGAATGCAGGTTTGAAAATCCATATCAAATTGCACAAACTGTTAACTTTTTCTACAAAGAAAGCTCAATTTTCGCGATTTTAAATCTAACATAAAAAGTTAATGATTCCCATGAAATCAAAATTTGAAAAAAACTTTGGCCATGGCCTGAGGGTTAGTATACATGCAGCATTTGGGAAATGGCAATAAATGTTTGGGAAGACTGGTCTTTATATAAAAGATCCACATCCTTATACGTCTTCTGTTTCTAATCTAACACTAAAACGGAGGAAGATTGGTGCCCATAATGTTTTTTAAGTCTACATTTTCTATTTGACCAACAACATCAAATTACTATAAGAAACGGTGGATTTGTAGCGTGAGTGTCAGAATTGGCCAATAAAAGCTCACTGGAGTGAAATGTGAATAGATTTTAAGCAGGCGCTAGGTACTTTTCTGATGTTGATGCTGCTACCAAGCTCTTATAGAAAATTCAACACATGTGGAGAAATATAGCAGGAAAGATAAGATATGCATGGGATCTAAGAGAGGGATATGAAAATAAAATACTTAAGAATGTCTGAGCTATAAGCATGCAGATGCGACCAAGTAAAATAGGAACATAGAAACTTGTATTGGACATGAATCCACCGTTATTTGGCTATATATCAAATCGCTGAAATGTATGCATTTTCTGAATTGGTTTGGGAGGGGAAAAAATATTTCCTTCAGAACGCATTTATAAAATGGGCAAAAAATGAAACCTTTTAGGCTAAAAGTGGCCATTGCATGTAGACACAAAGATGCAACGGTAATAGAATCAAATATGCAACTGTCCCGCCTTCACGCACTTTAACTCTTATTCTCTATCGTAAAACGCAGTCGTGTTAATAATAAAAGAAAGCAAATCTTGGCGAGTTTTTTGCGGAAAAAACGAATAAAAGGATGCATAACTCTGGCAGAAATGCAACTGAAAGTTTTCATAACAGAGATATGAATAATACAGAATAAACTGAACTCACATTCTTAAGGAAAACCTAAGAAATACAAATACATGAAGAATTTAAAATTACACATAGTATTAAGAATTTAAAATTACACCTAGTATTAAGAATCTGTGATACCATGCAGTAGCAAAATGTCAACTTCTTAAGCCAACCTGGCAACAATCACCTTTAGCCTTTTCCTTTTTTATTAATCCTAAATGATTCACTTAGACACACATCACTTAGAAAGTGATGTTGTGCTAAAGGTCAAATTAAATAAAGTCTGAAATCGAATTTATTCAGATCAGCTCAGATTTATTCAGTATGTTTGTGCTCTTTTATCAGTGATGTATTTTGGCCGTGATAATCATCACTGAAAACGTCAGCAAATCACAACCACTCATGGGAAAACTGCATAAACATGATAAGTTAACCAAAACGAGCTGTAAACCATAATAGTTCATGAAATGAAATATTTAAGCATGAAAACCACTAAAACGGAATTATTTATTTGCCGAAAATTAAGTTTTAAATGATGATTATGCTAAGTACTTTCATGCATCTTCATTCAAAATTTCATTTGCATCGCTGAGTTACCACTGATAGAATTTTGAATGCCGGTTGAAATATGAATGAAAGCGGAGTAGCTGTTCACTCATGCAAGTTTTATTGTCGTGTAGAGTGGAAAAACAGATAGCAATATAAATACTAGAATAATCTCTACTTATAAACTTCCAAGAACATTTTCAAAACTTTGATACCGTCTTTTGAGAGAGTTTGTTCTTGTTTCTTATTACTACAGGTGTTTGTACCCTATACTTTACACTTAAACATTACACACATAGGTCTCCTTACTCATGTTCAGAGTAGGCCAGGTCACATTAGTAACTCCGAACTACATATATACACAACTAGCTGTGAAAAAAAAAAGTAGTATAAAGTATAACACATCGTGTAGAGACTGTAGAGTTGTCGCATTCGTACTTGAATTGAGATCTATCGAATAAGCCAGCAGTACCTCTCCTAAATCACAAGATTTAGAGCTGGGTACTGCCAATTAAGGGCCCGAATTACTGGTCTCCTGACGCACTCAATTGGAACCCGTGCAAAACCCGCCAGAAATCAATAATTTCCCTATTGTGAGAGTGCGTCTTACGCCATGTCAGGTTTCGTACACATGAGGCTGGGATGCCAACCTTCTTTTTGTACAGAAAGACACAAATCAATGACCGAACTGAAAACCAAATAAGCTGGCTTAGAGCTTTAGTCAAGTTACCTTATAGCTGATAAGCGGAGTTTGATTGGTATTCTTTAGGACATCATTCCACACGCACCGAACTGAGTACAAATCTTTAGATATCCAAACAGAATCAATTAAAACTTCACATCCCACATCCCAAGAGAATATGGAGTTAGATATTTATCATTGCGTGTAAATATCCTCAAATACCACCGCAATAATTCACATCAATTCCGTCCATGTTGTTGCCAGAGATTTCCACAACATATACACGTAGTTCAAAACATCATGAACAACATGGCTACTATAACCTTTTTCATATTGATGGATCATATAGATGGTCAGTTTTGGAGTGCAATGCTAAAATGGTTTTAACCTGTACACAAACATTGTTAGGAACAGTGGCAATTTGGCAAATGATAAAAACGACAGGCGGCCATCACAAAGAAAGTACCAAAATGATTGGGTTACTCGAGTCGTCGTCTTTCTCACCAATTTATAAGAAATATGTTAGGTTATTACAATAGCCTGGATTGTACATCCGTGGCAGCAAATGAATGCATGGTGCGTAGGCTGAATTTATACCCAGGGATTCCAAGCTGATAAAAGTGACTGTGGACAAATAGCAGAGCTAAAATCATTCTTGCTAGCTCATTACAGCTAAAATTGCAGCACGCCAGGAATGTCCTTAGCAGAAGGCCAAAGGAATGCAGTCGGAGATATTTGTATTGGTCCAGAAAACGTCGAAATACCATACAGTTCTTTGGAGAGCCTAGGGCACATATAAATTCATCGTGATCACAGCAACGAATTTCTGGCAAGACGCTCAGTTTTACAATAGTTGCGCTAGAACAACCAAAAAAGAGGATTGTCTGATGAGATTAATGAATGGCATAGTAAAAAGCACAACTCATATTATCACAAGCAACATACAACCAACGTTCCAACTATACCGAATAATTGCTCATATTCTTCATGCCCTGACCTTTGGCCCTGTGCTATCTACATGATGTGAACCCGGATAATTGCACACACCGGTTAAATGCTCGAATTTTACAAGCCCCATGTGCAACTTTTATATGGAATTGTGACAGGGTAATTGCATAAACCGCTTAATTGCACATTTTCGGCTTACCGGGTTGCTGGGTAGCTGTGCAATTACGCGAGCACGCCAATATCTCTGCTAGTCTCGAATTCGAACCCCTTTAGTATAATAAAAAAATCCTGAATAGTCCAGCAATTAAACAACCTGTCAATTTGTAAGTATATACGAGCACTCTATAGGTCTGCATAATATTACAGAATAGAAGGTCTTCATGAAAACGTAATCCTTCGCGTAATAATTGTGCGCATAATGGATAGGTTTACTGCCTGCAAAGCCCCTGTAAAGCGCTTAATATAATGACCTTTTTCAAATGATGTTGCATAAGCGCGAATGAAAGTAAGAAGTCAACGGTATTAATTACAAAAGAGCTTTTAGGTCTCTCCAAGAACTCTATAAAGCGCAATCGAAAACAGCATTCAAAAGCCAACTTCAATTTGGCAACAAAGCTTAAAGAGTCACTTTCATGTATTCATATTGGTTCGCTAAAAAGTGATTTTGGAAATCGGGTTATTTCAAAAGATAAAACAATCTGAAATTTAACAAGTGCAGCTTTCACGTCTTCTGGTAGTTCAACGATTCTCAAATAAATGGATTTTAACTATTCAGTTTCTCAGCAAATGGTCTTGTTATTCACTTGGGATGGCAACCATTGGCAAATAAGTCACAAATAGAATCATCAACTATTCTAATTAGCATACACTTATGTGATGGTAAAAAAGCCCAATTCCTATGAGCGAAGCCGTAAACGTCTCAAATTGAACCTGCCATATTACCAGCAGAAGCTTAAAAGATTGAACGTTGGCAATTTGGTAGATTATCGATTGACAATTAAGAAGATCATGCGATTAATTAAAGCATTTTAATTAATGGCACTTCCCAAGCTTCAGCATAATTAAATAATATTTGCTCAAAGAAATTGGCAGAGGTCGTCTGGTTCCCTGGCAGCTTCGACTGCACCACACTTTCGTCTTAATTTATAATTTAAAGCGAGCCGATTACGCGGTAGGATGATAATTAATCCAATCCGAAATTCGGTTACATCTGGTAAAAAAACTAACGATTTCACATTGCCTAGTATATGCAGTTTGCAAACTCTTCAATTAAACCAGTGATCTTTAAATGGGGCAGATAAACTGCACGCGCGAGCTTTATAATCATTTAAGCAAAGTCCTGATGTGCATTACTTAATTATAAGATTTGCAGAAAAGCGGCCATAAATTGTCATAATGGCTGCGAAATGCGCTAGCTACAATCGTTTCGATTTGGAGTCATCAATGCGTGTATATTCTCGAGATACTTGAAATTAAATGGAGGGGATTATACAAAGGGCTACCTTGCGACCAGACGCATAGAATTTACTCAAGTTTATCTACCCAAAGTTGAAAATTTAAAGAAAAGAACGTAAAACATTGTGTTAAATTAGACATTCCTTTTTTCAAATGTTTCGACTTTCTAATTTCATATTACAACTGCATTCTAGGCTAAAATGAAGAATCAACCTACATTTTGCTATGTGCATGATATTTCATAAGTTTATGTGTCGTTACTCTACATATAATTTATATGTGTGACAGGCCTCTTCAGTTGATGCTTAAATTTATTAATAATTAGGTCTTTATCAGAATTCTAGTATTTTACGCGAGCAAGTTTATTAATAAACGCACACGTTCATCCGTCTAGCACAATACGCACAAATTAAATCAAGTATGCACATTTCCATAAATGCATATACAGTAATTTCCTTTCAGGATGAAAAAACAATTAATATTAAAATTTATATAGCCATGCAACGAATTTGATATCATCATTTAATTAACGAATGACTAAGCATTTAATGGATATGTTCATTTTTCAGCTATATTTTGCATGGAAAATACCATAAAACCACAGTTGCAGCAAATGAATTATAAAATGGCATGACATGTAGACCGTGAATTCATGAAATCAGACAGCAAGGTCTCAAAGGCAGAAACTTGCATGAGAACCCAATTTATTTTGTGGAAATGGAATTAAATTCATTAAGGTTCTTCAGGGATCAATTTAAAATATGCAGTAGTATGTACAGCGCCCTGACATAAATCACCTATTATATAAATAAACATTTTCAAAGTTTTAACAGTACCAGCAGTATCTACATTCATAACAAATTAATTAAACTTTTGCATATAGTCATTTCAACATTTAGAAAAATTGTCATCTGTAGTAAAGGAATTATGATAAAAAATACTACTGTACAATTACACACACTAAGCCTGATTTCAAATTTCAGAGTGTTCTCCAAATGTGTCAAAATCTCATGTTAAATTAGCCATGCGTATTGACTCATAAATCGAGCATAGTTTTTCCTGTTTAAAATGAGCAGCTAATATGGTACACTAAATGAAGCAAATTGGGCACCATGACCGGAAAGGGGAATGAATATAAAAATATGCTTCAAAAGGTTGTTTGTCGCATGGAGGAAAGCATCTTATCGCAAATTCCCATATGGATTATTGAACCACGATTTTATTTGTCACAAAGGTGAAAACCTGAAGAGTTCCAGATGGTCTGGATTATGAAACTCATCTTATTAGTGCCGGCCAACTGAAGTGAACGATCAATATTTTTCAAACAAGTGGAACCAAGCCAACCGTATATGCACCCATTCGTGTCAAATGCAGAATCGAGTGACCCAAGGTTCGTTTCCATGACAACCTTCATTGGAATGTACTGCAGATCGGGCACCGGCTAACACATTAGGGAATGATGCCATTTTATGAAATGCAGCATGCAGTTTAACCAAATGAATATATACGTGCATAAGAGACACGAAAATAATACAATTCTGAACAAAATTTCAAAACGCTATCTAAATACTTTGTTGGCAAAATGAAATAGCAACTCTAACCTACCAGATCGAAAACATTAAATTCTGCGTTAGAGTCTATGATGACAGTGAAACAGGATACTACTATTAGAATTGCCACATTCTTGCTCTTCATTCAATTGCCGTTAAGTAAAAATACTACTTAAAATATCTGTAAAGTGGGAATTATGTCTGACAGTATAATTCCAAGAGCTCGAAGAACATTTGTTTTGGGTTCCAGTGAAAAGGCCCGAACATATAAAATTCTGTGATGTTATAAAAGTACTTACGTTGGCGTAAGGGAAAGTTTCATGTGCAAGTAAATTAACAAAAAAACGCAATTCGTTCAAATTTTATGCTTCAGGGCGGAATAACTGAAATTAAATTCGGGGGAAAATTCGCTTTAAGAATCGCATGAAAGTAAAGTACTTGGCGCCCATCACCACCCGGAGAATTACTTCTGGAAATTGAAGTTTTAAGGAAAAGCATTTTTTCGTAATAGGATACCATCAAATATTTTAGTATGTCCATAAAATCGGTGTTAAAGAAGTATCCGTGCAAATGACAAGCAGCGCTTGCCCAAAGGAGCAACTGACACTTAGTGAAGTACCATGGATTAGAGCAATCACTTTACAGACATCTTACAGGAATCTTGAGCAAGTGTTGCTTAAATTGCACACGCATTGGCCGTGCAGTATAGCAAAGTCTCATTTAATCTCCTGGAGAACTTTCACTGATTGGTAATCAGTCACCATCGAATGTTTGCGGAAGGCATGTGACTGAAGGGAGGAACAGGGTGGAAAATTCATTAAAACATGCGCCAGATTAAGACAATGGTAAAGACATGAGCAAGATTGATGGCACTGCTTGTCGTGCTTTGACGTCAAGTGATTCACGTCTTCTAAAACGGAATATACAGCGGCAAAACCAAGCCGGTAATCTCAACGGTGTGTTAATTAGCACACTAAGAATGGACATGTCTATAAGCTTATATGCATGTGAGAGTACTCAGCCCACGTAGCAGTCAGATGGGATTAGGGTCTTTGAATTTTTGATAATTTTGAATAAATAGATAGGAAGAGAGGGAGAAGCACGGTTGCATTCGATTTTGAGAGGAACTATCCCGGTCTGGAAACCACTATGGCTAACCACGAAAACCACAGTCAATGTAGCCGACCCGGGAATTGAACCCATGTCTTCCGATTGAAAGGCCACTACCCCATCTAGCTCAGTCTATGAATGGATATGTTTAATAAGCATCGAATGACAGTGTCGTAGCGAGAGGGGGAGGGATGCAGGCGCAAATTTGGGTGTTTTACCCCAATATCCTTACTACGCCTTATGAAATGACCAACAACGCCTTAATGATTCCTAAAGTAATGCCAAAAACATTCACTCAAGCTAAATGTCAAAAATGTATAAAAATCATATTTTATAAATAGTTTCAAACTTTTCATCACAAAGTACTTTTAAATAAAATTCATGACCCTTTTCCCAAGAAGCGTACTTTTCCCTAAAGCCCTCTAAAGGAATCGATTTATGATAACTCTGTCCCATCAGTCGTAAAATATTTGTAAAAAAACTCGTATCTCTTAAGAAAGAGATAAATATTCAAATAGTATAAAGTATCTTGAAAGAAACTAGGGGGAAGAGTTGAAGTCACCGAATGAATCCATAAATGCAACACAGTTGTTATCTATATATGATTACATGATGGTCACTATGTTACATTACAATGTACATATTTACTGTACGCATGATCATTGCCCAATTCCGAATGCAAAACTAAGTATTTGAAACATGTCTATAGTTTTTAGAAATCAGATGTTATCCATGCACGCGTAGCATTTGACATCTTAGCTATTAAACCTGTCAACTTTTCTCAAAAATGATTAATTAAAGTTTTATGGCAAATAAGCATGAATTCCTCGATAGTACAAATCACACGTACACCGTTTAGCATAATAGTCGTATTTGTATTCCCTTTTGCACAGTAAATTATCTAAGAAAAAGTGACAGTTTAATGCGTGCATTTTAAGAGGTTAGCTAAATCCCTGCGGTATACTTCTATTTGCATGTCGTAAAGACGCTACAATTTTTTATTAGAGAAATTTAATATATGTTATTGACAAAGCCTAGAGATGTAAAGTTGCTTTTCGAGTCATACGCTGTATGTCCAACATTTTGAAAGTTAGATTGTGTAGGTTTGTCACGTGATGTGCATATACTAATTTTGAGACATTTCACAAATTTCGCAAAAACGATTGTATATTTCCAACGCAATGGTTTTGTAAAGTTAATAACCAAGTTAAATTTAGGCTAGACGATAGTCTGAAACTAAAACAATAGCCTAGATGTAGCAACATATGCACATTAAATCTAAAGTATACACTGCTATATAATTAGGAAAACAGCTTACGGCATGCATCATATAGTAAGCAAATTCAATCTTGTAAAAAATTATTTTCTCCACAATTTTTTCATTAATTTTGCATCTGACTAGAGGGCTCCAAACATATACAACGATTTCCACAAATTACTTAAAAGCACCCAAAAAATTCAAAGTCTCTATCACATCTCCATCGATTGTTTGTATGTGTTATTAAGTTAAATCTGTGGTTGCTAATTACGTCATAATCATCAAAATAGATTTCCAGCTAAAGTAGCCCCATTAAAATCAGAATGATGTTGTATTTCAACAATAAGTGTTCATAAAAGTCTGCTTTAATTACCAGTAAGAATTCAGCAATTTTTCCCCATAGAACAGTTGTTGTAGTTTCAAAAAGCCAAAGAAAAAGTTTCAGAAAAAAAGTGGATATCTTGCACAACACTGGAATGTACATGATAAAAAGTTAAGTAACCAGACTATATAGTAATGGTATCAATTCTCTAATGAGTGCACCCGACAAGTACAATTTCACGAGATGAAACCATCATTAACAAGATATGACGCCGTACAGGAGCGCCATTTTCAGGGATTTTTTTCCTTCTCCACATCAGCTTCAATGGCCATTAGGACTGCTTAGCAATGATGGATATAAGTAATAGGCTGACAGAGAGTAATGAAAGAGTGTGCTGGGTCTACTGCATAGTGCCATTTTTCCCTCACTTATTAATGTTGCGTTTAAGATGAGCTCATCATGCCACATAAAACGAGGGCCGCAATGAAAAACTGAAACAACTTCTAACTGCACAATCATGCACAGTTACGCTTCATTGCATCTAATTTGTGATGCGCCAAGACAGAATGCTAGTTACTATACAGAGAGAAGATTAAAGCACTATGGGTACTCAAATTAAGATGACAATTAAAAAAATTAATGAATAGCAATTTTTTCTATGTTGAACAATGCCTTGACAATGCATGCAACTTAGCAAAATTTTAAAATGAGTTATTGAAAATATTATGAATACCGATAGGAAAATAGACGGTCAGGTTAATTTAAAGTTAACGGCACTTAAACAGGTTGGTGCAACATACTGATAAGCATTAGCGTAATAAGCAGGATTGTTCATCAAGTCAACACCATTCATTACCCGTTCTAATAAGGCGGAAGTAATGAAGATGAATTGTCCTTGTACATCCCGATTTAAATTGGGTTAAAATGTTGAGCTTCAGCATGCCCAATCGCTTAGGGCATGAATATAAGCATCCATTGTTGTCTCTTAGGAGATGCGTCATTCTTGATAAAAAAAATGATAAGCTACTAAAGCTGTAGTATTTTTACCAAAAACTTCATAAATATCGATTACACGAATGGATGAACTTTTCCAGGATCACTAAATAACCCTCTCGCAACTTTTCAAAGCTGCACTCAATAGCCATGAAATTAATGGCAGTTTAAACTTGCACGCGCTCAATTTATGACGCGATATTATTTTATGATGGTAATCACATGAGCTACTTTGGAAGCCGAAGGGTTAGAATCGTGTTAATCTAGCCTACAACTATTGTAAAATATGGAAAGCAGCCGCCATTTTGTTTTATCTCGAGCTTAAAGCTTACACATGCAACTTTGTTTGTAAATGGTGGTTGATGTGTGCCAACTTCCCCACAGTCATTCGCAACGCAAGCTTGCTTACGTTCGCAATAAAAATGTCGATCTAGATAGGTTTACTGGGTTTTACGACTAATCTCCGTAAGCTTAAAATTACCTGAATAAAATTCCATTAGCTAGGCTATTTTATATCTTGTAACATCCATTTATCAGTAGAACTTATGTCTTCTCTACCTTACTCACATCAATGAAAATATCGACCGAACGAAGAAAGATAAATTCAAAATAATATCCACAGCTATCTCAGCATATTACCAATAACGATGAGAAAACAACCATATACTTTTTTTTAAATATTTGCTACTAGGCAACAACAGGGTATTAAACTTTTTAATGTATGAAATTAAGAAGCAAACTACGACTTGATTTGAATTCGTTTCAGCACAAACAATTAATTCCTTGCATAGAACTATATTTCAAGAAACATTTTATACCGAACTGACATTAGCCTAGGAATTTCATATATAGCAGTCATAATCAATTAACTATACAATTTACATGCCTATGGCTTCAAGATATGTCACAGAAAGCAACTAAAATGTCATTGCATGTAACTTACAGTAGTCAAAATCAGAAAATAAATTAAAGCCAAAGGCAGAAACAAGGTTAAAAAACGGGAAACAAGGAAACTCAACAAAATATGATGTGAGCAATATAGTTAATCATTATTTAAAATTGATCTTCAACTTTTGTCTATGATGATGATGATGATTATAATCTTAAACCTACTTCTATTTTTTGTTTTACGACTAAAAGGTCCTTTCCCTTCATTATCAATACAACCTGCTTAAACCCTTCATTAAAGTGTCAAACGCCATTTATTTAACTTACAAGTTAAGTGAATGTCTAAACACTGTCAAAAATGAAACACGTTGACATCCGCTTAAAAATCGATTTTTTTTATGAAAACGAAGAAGAAAAACTAGCCTTCGTATTTTTAAAAATGCAATATTCAGCTATTGGTAGCAAGGCTTTATAGGAATAATTCTTCAGAAAACTTCACTTTAATGAAATTCAACTTTGTGGGCTCGATAATTACTTGACAATTCACTGCTACATATTATTTAAATAATCAATATTTTTCAAGTAAAGCGATAAGTTATGAATGTTTATGAATTATATGAAGATCACCAAACCCACAATATTCTACTCCTACTGCTGATGGGCATACTCTGCCACACTGAAGATCACCACTACATCACTCATCACATAATGTCCCAACCAAATGCATTTGACAATTCAGTTCCTTATTTTATCGATTATGACTTCAATCTTGTAAACGCGCTCGTGGTGCATTGTAAGACAATGTCGCTTTCAATGTGTGACCATTTCTTTCTTTGATTAATGTCATTTTGGATTGACTTAGTGCCACTCTGAAATTTCTGCAAGAATGACAGAGTTGGGCATTGCAACCACCCTGTAAATAAATTTCAAAAAGTTAAGCTTCTCAATGGAGTCGAATCCTTTTAGATGAGCAGCCAACCTGCGTCTAAAAGTTGCCAATTGTAGCTGTAATCAGCTTCGAGCAGCCAAAGATTATTTGTTCAACTGTGTATTTCCCGTTTCCCCACAATCCTGCAATCCAATTCTCGTTTTCAAAGCTGAAAAAGGGTTTTACAAATCAATAGAAATAGGTATGGGCTTGACCGCGTGCAGACAAAGACTCGCCAACGCTAAACAATATCGAAACGAATAAAAGACAATTACGAGGGTGGGTTGGCAGCAAGGGGGAAATCCCTTAAGGAAACCGTATTGTCGCCCAGGACAGACAGCTAAAATACGGAGAAAGCGCTGAAAAGTAGACGTCCTCGTTTAAGATGGAATGACACAAAAGTGAATAGGGACATTTGGAAAGAAATTCGTAAAGTCCATTAAAACGCTTTCAGTGGAAAACTCCTAGATTTGCGAGCAATGAAATTCCAGGATGGAGGAATCATTCCGAGAAAGAAATGTGAAACCTGAAAAAGGCGCTCATCCATAAATCAGTCCACAGTCGGACTGTTTGGAGAAAAATGCATTTATCTCGAAGTCTTATTTCCAGAGATGCAGAAAACAACTAAGGCTACAGATGACTGGTTTCATCAATATTTAGATACTGTTGCTAGTGAACAATTTAGTTTAGTTTTTTTCAGAGTTCAAGGAACACAGTGTGATTTAACAAATCAAATTTGATAAATACAAATTGGGGAGAGGTTTTTTGCCATGAATTGTCGATAAAACAAATTCCATTAACTGGCATTAAGTCACAGTCGTGAACTGTACACTGCAATATCATGCATACGTCCATGCAAATAAATTCAATGTTTTCAATAATTCAAGCTTTGAAATTCTGTAAGAAACACAGTTATTGTAATAATAAATTCGATAGAAATGATAGTCTAAAGAAGTATTTCTGTCAGATACACCCATATCTTACATGCATTTTATGTAAACACAACCCATCTTTTAACACAATAGTTTTGAGAAAAAAATGCATTAACCTTAGTCGTTACAAATAAAGTGTATGATAAAGATTTATGGAACATTGAAGTTATTTTCAAAATTATAATCAATGAAGATACAAAACTCGTTGAGTTGACATCATGGTGGATAAGATGTCACTGGTACGATGACATTTCATCACATTATTATATCCATCCCGTGATTTTTTTTTCAAAATTGCACTATGTACTATATGAGGTCATTATTGCAGCACAGAAAAGGTAATAGCATTTCCAAGGCGTATTTTACAAGTGGATGAGGCAATCAATTTTTGCGTTTAAAGGAAAGAATGCGAGCACGTCAACATTTACCCGGGTTCAATTTGCTAATGACTCCCAAAGTAAATATCAGTTCAGATTTAGGACGACAAAAAAGGCAGAGTTAAGCCCTTCGCATTTCAAAAAAGTGCATTACATTATTCAAAAGGAACGATAATATTCAAAAGGCAGGAGACCATTATGCTAGTTCTATAACCTCCAGATGTGATTAAGTAACGAGTTCAATGGTGTAGGCAAAGCGAATGTTGAATTTTTTTTTTTTATGAAATCACACAGGGTGATCGATCGTAAAAACTTTACCCTTATGTAACTTATTCACAAAATGATTTTAAACTGTTATTGACATGCTGATAGGTGCAAGACAATGACAGTTGAAAGATTGCAAAAATACAAAATCTGTACATTTGTTAATTGATCAAGAATATTGTATATTTTTTAACAGATTTTTACTTCCAACTTCGAACAAACGATGATCTCTGTCTGATAATTCAATCATCTCATGCGAAACTTGAGATGAAGTCATTCAAGGAATTCATTCGTGAAAATGCTGGTAGATATAAAGAGTAATCAATAGCTTAAAGCTAAAACTGACTACGGAAATTAAAATAGCCTCCTGCATCCGGATGTCAGTTAATGGATATGAGTAAAACAAGATAGCATCCACATAGCAGGATCATAAATAGACAATTTTAACTTTAGTAAAGGGCATGTAACTTTGCAAATCAGTGTAAATAAGTTTCCAAAACAAAAATAACCATTGCGCAACATTTTCTGAAGAATTCCACAGATATATCCAGGAACTGACAAATTCTTTTCTTATCAAATGTTAAGACTTAATGATGGGTTACTGTGCAAGTTTTCCGCAATCCTGCAGCACATTTGGCGAAAGGCCACTGATTTGATACAACAGTAGATTTTAAAATGAGTTTATTATTCGCTCTAATGTGGGCACAACAGCTCCGGAATATATTTTCAAGCAGCCATCGTCAGTGATGAAGAACAGAACAAGTAAAGCCAATTTTTTTTTTCTAAATTGAATTTATTCCTGGACAAGTTTTCAAGCAAAACTGGAGCTTCTTCCAACAACATGTGTCAACCGAAGTTCAACAGAACAAGAAATGTAAAGCTGCCAGAATAACCTCGTTTCAGAACTGACTTGTTCAAATTTCGAGCACCTGGTGCGCTGTCCAGCAGATCTGATTTATCAAGCTGTAAATTCGTTCCATATCTATTCAATCACTGGCAACGGGCAGCCCTGATGAAATTAAGGGCTGAATGCAGCGCAGGCACACAGCTCCTAAATAACTCCTAAATCACATGCCCTACCAAATGGAACCTGATTGAATTCTATTCCCACTTCCCCATTCCCACACACATAGCTCTTTACTGTTTTAAACAAGAAAACTGCCATGGACAAAACTTGGCCTACACATAAAACTCAAAGTGGACGCACATTTCCTTGTGCTTCCCATTCTAATAGGATTTTTCCTATAAGGAGAATCCTGCACTATCTAAAAATGGATGGTGTGAATGCCAAGCAGAATTTTTAAGGATTAACTTCTGCAAGATTTTGCCTGAACTGTTTTCATTTAACATCACTTAAATATTTCTTTGCAGTCGATTGTGTCAACAATGAATTCGTAATAGCTTGATGGAATGTGAAAGTTTATGAGATAGCCTCCTTTTTAATTTTAAATTTAGCTTTAATAAAGCTATCCAAGTTGAGTAGCTGAAGAATCAACTTATGAACAAATAATGGTAAAAGATTGCAGAGTTGCCAGAAGCAAAACGTGGAATTATTGTAGGGGAACGGAACAAGAGAAATGCTTTTTACTTATGGGCACCAGAAACCCTTTACAATATTCTAATAAAGGTCCTTCAGTCATTCAACAACTGCATTGCAGTATAATGGATGAATACAAAGGGTATTTGAAGAGTGCTAGTACCCTGGACTCCTTTAACTCTCGTATATAGTTAATAATGTAATACAAAAATCATCTAACAGGATAAGAAGAATATATCCTGGTAATAGAGTTTTAGCCAGCCACGTTAAACGATGCCGAGATGGACAGACTTGTCAAAAAACAGCACTGGTGGCTGGAATGTGAAGGACTACGCTATGCAAAGCATGGTTTTCCAATGGCATTCCAGCCGCCAGTGCTGTTTTTTGACAGTGTTGTCAATCTCGTCATCGTTTAACGTGGCTGGCTAAAAATATCTATTCTCCCTCATCATATAACTCATTTCATTTATATAATGCCTATATTATTTTGCCTTAATTTCGTTGTACAAATTACATAAAGCTACATTTCGTTGTGATATTACGTAATATATTTAGCAGCGGAATATATAACATCTTCGAAATTGTGCAAAAAATGCGAAACATGAAACTCTTTATTTAAGGGTCTAGATAACGTAGCGTATATCAGTATAAGCAAATCATACAAAAACCCTTTAAACCATGCAGACTTTAGTTTTTATAATGAATAGTTTCAAGTTTCACATTTTTCTACACTTTCCAAGATTTACATGCATTTTTTATAAAAGCATAAGTATAAATATGAATACGTGGTGCCTCTCATAGAATGGAATATGCTTGCGTCATTAAAGTAAGCATTTGCACGTTCGCATATTGACGTCATCTACACAAGAGCTCAATCTAAACACGAAGCTTCTCGCATTATGGTGAAGTAACGATTGCCATGGGATGCTCGCGATAGACGTGTCATACACTTGGAGAATTCAGAAGAATCGGAAGTAAGATAGCTTAAAATGGAAACTGCCGTCCAGATTGATAACCATGAGTTTCCTCATTGCAAATTCACCCAAGACTCAGTTTGGAATCAAAAATGGTCTAGAAGCGCACCATATTTTCTCCAATGCAGACATGTTTAATTTCAATTTTTTTACTGAGGTCAGCAATGCGTTTCGCATAAATATTTTACCCTTTCCAATTTTTGTTTAACTTATGATACTCTGGGCAGACGTAGACGAAACTAAAATAAAAATGGGTATGCCAATATTCTCTCCTCGATTTGTAAATGTCTACTTTCAGCAGAAATCAAACATGCAGAAGATTTGAAATAAATATCCTTAACAGTGATCAAAATTACAATAGATATTTAAATTGCAAATGTTGAATGAAAGTAGTGGTCTGTCATAACAGCTCTAAACTAAGAAAACGTCTTTTAAAATTAAACTTAAATTACTAAGCATCTTAGTTACTTTCATGATTGTATGTAATTAATTTCAAATTGAAAAGGTGGTGTGACTGAAGCATCAGTTCTGTAGACATCTTGATTTAAGCTATTGTGATCTGCAGTGCATAGGAAAAACTCGTGAAAAAGTGTTTAGATAGTATTTCGATTTTTCTATAAAAAAGAAACCCGCGATTTTTTTTGCAATTTTCAAACTTCCTTTTCAAGAGATTTTCCTGCACCCTTTTGATTTAATTACTTCTTCACCATAATACAAAAGGAAGCTGGGATGGTGCCTATAAGTTTCGGAGATACCTCGTACACGAAGATGCTCAAAGGACTGAAGATTTGAGCTTAATTTAGCATATAAACAAGTACAGACGGGAAGCAAGATTAACGGAGGCTAGCCACTCATGAATATAAATGAAAAGATTTCATATGTGTAGACTAGGAATGTTTATTTTTCTTCTGACGCAATGATTAAAACTCGGAGCAGAATGAAGCGGGACCCATTTATAACGGAGTCGCTGGAGAAATTTGACAACCGTTACGAGCATTTCTTGCATGTCAGCCAGGACCGTAATTCCTATTTAGCCTACATAAGAAGATTAAATCGGTTCTTTTTTTTTCTTCTCTTTTCTTTCCAGAAAAAGGAAGGGAATTTTCGAGTGACAACTAAAGCTCCCGAGTGTAATGTATTTTGTGATAAATTTAAACCGGCAGAGAAAGATGGCGAGGATAGCCTTCTAATTCCTCACTTGAATTAAATTGAATTTTGCAAGGGGATGATAGCCAAAATACCATTAGAAAATGCAACGGTAAAGACAAGTTATTCGTATTCATCTCAAAGGCTTACTGGGAATTGTGTTACAAATAATTCAAGTATCAACGCTGAAATTGTTCTACAAGCATTTGCCAAGGAATCTTATCGCTTACCAATTGATGTATTCACATTAGATCACTAGTTGGAAATGCGTACATTAGATAGTTTTCGCATGCCAACGTCTTTATACTTACCTTAACTTTAATGGTGGGAAGGCAGGAGTCACGACTTGAACTAAACGTAATGGGTGCGCATGCGTGGTTCTTCCCTTTCCGCCATTAAAGTTAAGGTAAGTATAAAGACGTTGGCATGCGAAAACAGTCTATTATACATGACTAAAACTGCATAAATTAGACACAGTTCAGTTATATAAAAAATAGCTACTAATACTAATCCCAGTCACATAGTACATTGGAGCTCCACTAACTACACACTTATTTAACATTTTCCATACAACTTCTGTTCTGTAGTAGAACTTGAAATAGTTTTGTTATAATAGCAATAACAGGAATTCAACATCTATTGAGGTATCAAATACACCCAGGTATCTTAATTCAGATGCCTACGATAAAATGTACAACACACATCCCTCATGTGTGACTATAGTAACAACATGTAGTATTGATAAAATGATATATATATATATATATATAAACAAAAGCAGTACTTCATATAAGATGCGATATAGAGCACGAGAAACAGTTGGTCAAGTACATTTCGACAGTCAAGTACATGTACACAGTAACAAAACATGCTGAAGTGCCTAAAGAGGTTCTGAAGTCCTCTAAATAAATACCTAGTACGCCGACAAATACATTATATGAAGGATGATTTTTGGACCTCAAGTATCTAGAATAAGGTCCTCACCACCTGTAAGTACTTTGTAACAACACTCGTGTGCTACACTATAGTGAACAAAGCATTGTTTTATTGCCATTTTGGAACTCATCATTTCGTATTAATCAGTTGTAGAATGCAATTTCTCAAAGATTGGCATGTCCTAACTATTTCTATTTGTCTGATGCTGAACAGGTTAGTTTCTTCTTCTGAAGCTAGGGCACACAATAAGTTTTAAGTAGTTTTTATATACGGTAGTGAAAAATTATTCGCTTTTATCTCTATTTGTTTTCACCGTATAAAATACTCATCGTTGCATCAAAGTAACCTTCAGACGTGATTACTACAGAAATAGGGTGCTGAAAAGCACTTTCCCAGCATGTTTTCACTTTTTAAACTGACAACCACGCATACTCTCTTATAATAGTGAAAAAAATCGAAAACAAGTGATGTTCCTTTTTTTCCTTGGTCTATTTTTTTTTTCTCTTATTATGCTGGCGCTAATCTGAAAAATGACAAAACCCAATAAAAACCGCTGGAAGAAATACTAAAGTACAGTAGCAAACCTGCACCAATCACCGCATACTACAAATAGACATCTTCAGCATCAAAGGAGCTTTGTGCCTATTATGCATAGACAAACCCTGGATTATTAAAGCATTTTTGTCTACTTTCTTAAGGATTTTTTTTGTGTGCTAAACACAGAGACCCCGGCATTAAATTGATGAACTCATTTACTCATCTCGTGTTCGTGGCCCCACAATTTCCGTTCCTCGACAAAAAGCTCTTTTTCCTACCCGGCATTATCTTGAAAGCCTTACCATGCAGGATAATTTGTAAGTGACACTTTCTTTTGTTAAAAAAGAAGGGGGGAAACGGTGAAAGCAATCACAGTTATCCATTATCGATTTCCCTTTAAATAACTCTCATTTGCCGGCGTCGAGTCGATCACGATGCGAAAACTGCACCGCGTTACACTAATTTGCATAATTATGTACTGCTCTCCTCATTGAAGCTGACATATCGGGGTTACGGTCCTAAATGCTCTCAGGGGGGCTGCCCTTTCCAGCAGCAAAATCGCATAGAGCGAATAGAAAAAGATACGACGTGATTATCTTCGATACCTACACCAGCGTGCCACGGTACTTATGCTAATTGAATCGCTTTCTTCTCACAAATTTGCATGTAGCCGAGCAAGACATTAAGAATAGCGAGGCGAAAAACACTCGGAAATTAGCCAAGACGGAGTAATTTCAGCCAAAAGAAACCCAGTTTATGGCGTGCTCGTTACACCCATGGAGGAGATGTGCTAAACTTTGGGAAGGCCATTTACAATGGCTAGCACAAAGAACAGAGCAACGGGAATACAGTAACTACAAAAAATAGGCTTCATAATAGCTTCAGGTGAGCGCATAGTATAAGCTTCAGCGTGGATACGCCATTAGGGATTAAGAGTAATTAAGAAACATGCGCACGAGCATGTAACGTTAAGATCTCAAGATCTAATCGTTGTTCTGACAAGATACACAAGTATAAAACTGTAATTATGCGCTATATCTGATATTAATACTCATATTATTTTGCAAGTGAAAATATTGTATCGATTTTTAAGCACCGACGACAACAAAAACTCATAACTAAAATCAGGGTGTGCAGTAAATTTGTTGGAAAAATACAAGCATGTTTCAAGACCCATCTATAAAAATTTCAACAACACCTCCCACGACCAATTACAAAAGTTTGTCCGAGGTAATAAAATTCAACCATATTTGCCAAATTTTCAAGGCTGCTGTTCAGCCCGAAAATTCACATACGAGTCATAAAACGTTTTCAATTTAAATATAGTTACTATTTGAGAAAATGAATATATTTTAAGGAAAAACGGTATTACGTGATGACTTAGCATTTACATTGTATCAAATTTAGCATATTCCATTTTTCATATTTCAAGCTACAAATTATTATTTTAAAATTTATAAATGATCCTCGAAATACTTTATTCGTTGCCATGGCTAACGAATCTGATAATAGAGAGATTGGGCTAGCAAATGCCTTAACGTAACCTTAACGTTAGAGACGAGAAGAGAAGAGCCACGCATGCGCACTCATGATGTTCAGTTAGTTCATTGAGAAATTCAGTCCGTGGCTCCTCCCTTCCCGCCTCTAACGTTAAAGTTAACGTTAAAGCGTTGGCTGGCTCAATCTCTCTATTTATTGATTTACGTTACATTTTAAAACGTGCAACAGACTTGCACTAAATTAATCAAATGAATATACAACTACATCATCATTAGAGCTTTGGTAAACATTCTTTTTCCCCTCATTGTAAATTATTAATATTTGCCGAATAATTGTAATCTCCACAATAATTAAAATTATATACCTTATCCAGCCTTTAGGGTTTCGAATGTTCCTCATTGAGAACATTCGCATTTTATAAGCTCTTGATTAACTCATAAAAGCCGCCTTCCTGGCACAAGAAATGGATTTGGTGCAATTTGACACGATGCAAACGCCTAACCCTTCCTATCAAAACAGAAAACATTGCTTCTAGCGCATATTTATCAGCTTCATTTATCTCCTGAAATTGCCGACTTGCAAATCCTCGATACTCAACGCCGTCCGACATTTTTATTAAAATAAATATATATTGCATGAGGGAGTTCTTCGGGATTAATGCCGCGCTATTTATCAGCTATGTGCTGCTTTTCTCAGCTATACACGTTTAGAATTCATAATAAGAAACATCGAAGAAACAATTGAATGAAGAACACCTTCTGACACCCAAACAGACGACACAATCGTCAAAACTCACTTCATTGACGCCCTTAAAATTATTGATCTCTGTAGTAGGACATTTGAAAATTCCTCACAAGATCACATTTTAATAAAATATCTTTAAAAAACTATTAACAAAATGCAGTCTTGACAAACAGCATACTGGGCTGTTATAGATATATAAAAAATACAGAAAAAGACAGTATCATTTTGTCACATCAACAAAATGGGGATTGCACCTTAAGCGTTTAGTTAATTTGAGCATAGTATGTTTTCGTTTTTAAATGCAAATTGTAGTTCACTTCTAAAATCACCCATGAATATAAAATAAATTCCAAATTTAAATTTATTACAAGACAGCTAATGCAGACAGTGAGCCCAAATCTAAGGACATCAAATATACATATCAATAGCATTCATGGATATCGTTTTTGTACACACTAGCACTGAAGCCAACTCTCAATCAGCTGGTCGATGCTATGAATTGCAATTTTGCAAATTGCATTTGCGGAAGAAGGTAACGGGACTTTTCGACCACAACTGTTGTCCTGAAACTGCCAATGATCGATGCAAACCGCCTATAACCACCCAAAGAGGATGCCCACGTAGCAGAGGTGCCCGAAGAAGCGACACATTTAACCGCAGATGGTTGGAACATAGTTGAACATTTTTTTTTTTTCCAATGTTGTTCAAAAAATGGCGCAGGCTCAATTCCATGTTTCCTAATTCAGCCAATTACATGGCCAAGAGGAAACCTATTTTTACTGCCGGCCATAAAAAGCGCCTCAAAAATGAACAAAACGATCCTAAAAAGCCAGGTCCATTGCCTGTAGGCCATTTCGGACCTGGTGCCAAGGAACTCGAACGATGCTGCGTCTCCCATGGCCGGCGTGTGGGTTTTATGTTTCCCAAATTTATAGTTTTGCCAAAGTAATGCCAGTGTGCACTCGTGTTTACAAGGCCTCCCCATGCATCCAACTAAGCCATCATCAAATATTCCCCTTTTATGCGGTTCCAGGACAATTCCGAAAAAGCTCCTCGTCGCCATTTTACCTCCTTTTATGCTCTCCCTCCGCCATCAGTGATTTGACATAAAAACGGAGCAAATGCAAATAAGTACTACTTGGACACACTTGTCTTTTCCAATTTCACTTTATGCCAACTTAGCGCCAGAGTGATGCACTTCGCAGCATATGGGGAAGACCAAGATGGCCGCCTTAATTTCTCTGGTAAGTCAGCCAGAATCCATAGTGTAGCTTCGGAAAACAATGTTACGAAACTTTTTCACACAATATGACTCCAACGGTCAAATGTCAATGAGTTTTCATCAAAAAAAAAAGTCTTCGTATATACTATACAGGAATACAGAAATGATAAATGTTGGTGGGAGCCAAACTGTCACGATAAGCTATGGCAGCACCCAGTTATAACACCATGTTAGAATCCATCCTATGGCATTCTATCGAACGTCGTTAGAAGTCCAGAAAACAGAGCAAAAAAGCGAGATAACTCATAAAGCCTTATAACTCGTGGAAGCGGACATTTTGAATCGTTCTGTAGCTTGTGCATTATGCAGTGTTTGCGTGGTCAGCATTGCTTTCTATCACTGCACGATTTCACAGAGCTTATCTATCCAATTTCAACGGCCAAATCGTCGCCTGATGTGACATCGTGAATAGACCAAATTTACTGCGTTTTTTAACATTTTCCTTCAATGCCAGCAGTGAAGCATCGAATCAGCCTTCAAAACAGCGAGGCATTGCAATTGGGAAAGTTGAAACTTTAGGATTTTGTGTAAAAGATGACGAAATTGTCCTAGATCAGGCGTCCTTCCCATCGGAATAGAAATGCATTTATTGGCAAAGAATCGAAAATGGAAGTCCAACAATGTACAAACTTTGTTTAATGTGAAGATATTGCAAGTGTGCGTCATTCTATAATGTTTATGCACTTCTGCAACATTGTGTGTATTTTTTTTAAAAAGAAAAATATGATACCGTCATCAGAAAGTTGAAATGTTCTGAATTAATGAACATTGACAAGAAGTATAAATAAAATATCATTTTGAATCGTTAATCCAATATCCCTGATCAAAACCATTGCTGATAAAAACATTGAATAATCAATAATTCAACGATTCAATGCCCAGCGTCGAGCAGTAATAAACCGTAATGAATTTACCCGGAATTTAGGTCTTTAATTTATAAATGTATCATATTGTTGGTCTTTGACAAAACAAACAATGGCCAAATAGAAAAGCCAATTTCGCCATCATTTCAACCAAAAAGACAAATCGTGCTTCAGTGACTCTTCTAATTAATTGTAACAGAAATAGTGGAACGATGGTGTATGAAAGAGCTAAAAGGAAGATTGCATTTTATTCGCGAGAGTTTTTTGTCAACTATCCATTAATTATCGACTGAAAGAAAAATTGCAGATGAAATTGATCATTAAATGAAGAATTCAGCACGCTCAATCTCGTAAAAAGCGGAATAAAAGAGTGCATCTGGGATCGCTTGCCTATACGAAGCTGAACAATTTCTTGTAAAGAATCGGCGAGGATGCAATGACATGGTAAATGGATCATCAATTTCACTACCTTCCATAGCCATTTATTACAGCTTAATTGATTGCTTAAAAAGCAATTAAGGAAACTCAGCCTGCTAGCGTTTACGGGCATCTAAAGCCTAAGCTGAGAATTTACTAAAGTGCTTGTAGGATACGTTTCTAAGTATTAATTTTTCATTTTGGTAGCTTTTAGCAGGAAAGCTTTTTAGCTACTTGTATAATGTCGATAGTAAGTGGTGCAAAAACGTTTCTATACTCACATATTCGCAAGTTTGTTGCAGGTTCCGTATTTCACAATGGATTCGAGATGCGCAGAATGATACGCCAATAACGATATAAAGTTTAATGTTATAAGGATATTGTGAGAACAGCTCAAACATGAGTTGTTGTTTGTACAATCCTTTAGAAACCGTGCTAATTCAAGATACCTAATTATTTCAGAAAACTAGAATGCGGCTACACTAACAATCGCAACAACTGCAGTCCAGCACACAGTTACGCCTTGTGAGACAGTGTCGCTATTGGTTCGTATAATCTGCATTGTTTTAAGCACTTTAGCCGTTAAGGATGGGGAAAAGGTCTTAAGAACCTATTAGAAAAGCTCATTTGGACTCAAGCCAGGGCATTGCCGTTGACAGTTTGGTACCAAACTGACCGTCGCAGCCCCATAAACACCATTATAAACACTTAAAAATGACAAAATGAGATCGTCTTACCGTAATTGGGTTCCTGCTTTCTGGCGCTGGGACGAGCTGATGGCGCCCCATCCTCGGCTCGCACTTGGATGGCATAGGCTTGCTTTTCTTCTCGATCAAACACAACTTTGGTGAATATTTCACCGTTGGATCGATTGATATCAAAATATCGCGATCCTTCATTACTGGGAGTGTCGACCAACGCATAATAGACCTTTGCAAAAAAAAAAGAAAAAGTTAATGAAATTTCAGTCAACGATAGGTTACATTGAATTATGTTCACTAATGCCTTAAAAATTGTAGCTCAAAATTAAGAGCTTTATTGCTCTAATTCGGAGAAGAAAAATACTACAAATACAAATTGCTTCACCAGATCGTACCTTAATGACACACTCTCCTGAGGCTCAGTTCTTATAGTGACATATAACAGATTGATAAGATGTCTCGTTAAAGGGCCATTAAAAAAGGTCGTCCTCGAAATTCCTTCAAAAATTGACACCATCCCTCACCCCCTACCCCTTGTCCACATGGTGTCAGTTTTAGCCCAGACCCCCCCTCATGGACGTCCTTAATTTTTTGAAAAGGAGGGTGTCCAAAAAAATGTGTAGGTACATACAAAGACCCATCCTACAAATTTTCAAGCACCCGCCACGCTACCAATTCCACGACATTTTTCCATATTCTTCTGATTAACAGAAATTTCCTAACCTCAAAGAGAAATACCAGCATAAAATTGGTGTTTAGCTCAAAGTTGGACATAATTCCCGACTTTCCCGAGGTTTTAAGAATTCATGTTAGTACGTTTGGGACTGCGACACATTTCTTCTCTTCCGGTGTCCATTTCCCCTTTCAAATTTCAAAGACGTCCATGATGGCTTTATCCCCCCCCCCATGTCCGCACAGTGTCTACATACCAGCAAAACCCCCTCTTTAAGTCGTCCTTTTTGAATGGCCCCTAATTAAGTTTTTAATAAAGCTTGGTGGCAAGTTTTGAACCATAAAATACCAATGTTTTTGTATCCTACTATTTTTATTGCATCATAATTTCTGATGTTTTGTTTTTCTAATTTATTTTTTTGCATTTCAAATAATATTTTTTCTTCGTACTGGCGTCCCATGCGAATGCATATGCTTCGTTTACAATGTTAAAACGCCCGACTCGGTTGAAACCCAGTGGATCTCAATCGCTCTGTCTTTTACGATCCCGAGATCCCCATTACCATTTTGTCCAAATGAGCATAAAACCCGCTTCACAATGGCAATTTTAGTAAAACGGCCCCTCCAATAATGGTTTAATAATCGCATAAAAATAAGTTGGCTGATGAAAAAGCATTTGGCAGTAATGAGATTGGAGAAGAAGAGAAGCCTTCATTTCCAAAAGGCCCATTATCTCGGTGGACCTGTGTCGGAATAATATACGTAGCACGAGGCTTTATGCAAATAATTGTGCGAATTTCACTTTAGTTGCACTGCTGAGCTGTATCGGGGTGATCAGTAACGCGGTAGTAATACCATTGGCAGACAGTTGAGAGGATATTAAATGTCGCATTAATTGCGCGGAGCTTCGTTTTCACCAACGAAATGTTATGCTTATTATTTAATGGGACAGACATTACCATCGCATTATCTCCAACACCGCATTTTACGTTACATTTGTCGAACAATAACGACGTGTGGATCGCACTGTAATGCCTGTTTTTACATTACTTCAAATCCCCTCAATGTCGGAATATTGCGAGACAATATAAGAACTGACATAATAGGGACTGATGAGCGAATAACACACGAATGCATCAGGAAATAGAAAAACAACAGAAAAACCTATCAATTTATGCATTATGAGATGAGAAAAGAACGAAATTAACACTGGTAAAACTTGCAATAAGATTTCCTTTTTGGCTATATGAAACCCATTGAATAAAAACAAACATAATTTTGTACACATTTTTAAAGAAAACTGTGTTAAGCCACAATATCATCAATATCAAAGAAAACTGTGTTAAGCCACAATATCATCAATATCAAAGAAAATTTCCTTTCACGATATACATAAGTCCTGGGTGTATTTAAACGATTATGAATACTTTCACGTTGAATTTACTAAGGTCATTTTTATCTTCAACAATAAAAACTTGTAAAATAGATTTAAAAAGCAAGCAGAAGTTAAAGATATGTACTTAAACTCGCTACATGCAAAAGCAGTAGAACCAAAACTGGGACAGTTAGATAAAACCATATTTTGCAAGCTATGAGCATTTCCATTCAAATATCGAGTCAACAACGAAGCTCCCATTTTCGTAGAAAACGATGCAAAGTTCAGAATTGCCCATAATATTTTACGAGGTCAAATTTGCATGTAAATACGTCCGGATTTAAGCAAAAGTTCAGTCACAATGGTATAACTTGCTAAACTTCTTAAATGAAAGATTGGTCATGTGAAAATTGTAGAGGCAGTTCCCATTCAAATAAGCTCGATATCTATACCGAACACTATTTATGAACCCAGATGGGTAGTTTTGGACTTCTTCAGTAACAAACTAGCATTTAGAAAATTATCTGGAATGTGCTTAACGTTGCACGCAATTCAGAATGGTACACCGAATAAACGAAGCTTCATTACACACTGCTTTATTAATGAAGCCGGTAAAATTTAAAAGAAATAATTATTGATCTCTATAATATTTTATAGAGATCAATTACTGTTAATTCTTCCATTTTAATGCGAAATTTGTTATCATGAATAATAATGCGACTGCACTATTGGAATAATTATTTAACCAATCTCATATTCTATCCATTCAAGTTTCTTATTTGGGTACAACAGAATTTATGAATAATTTAAATTGAACAATCATGACTTTAGGTTACTAAATATTTTATAAAAGAAAAGAAAAATCGAAATTATGGAAAACTTATATTTAAAAGCATATGCAAAAATGTTTCCATATAGCATTTGGAATTGATGGAATTTTTTCCAAATTGGCCCAACCAGTGAAATTTGTTCTTGAAAATTTATATGTTATTTACATATTCTGCAGGAATACTTGTTTTGTAAAACGAAGGGAACAATTTCTAAAAATATTTAGATTCTGAGCAGTTAGAATCCCCTAGAGCAGGCACACGTGCAATACTTTATACTGTAGTGATTGCCTACCTTCAGGGGAATGCTATACAAACATCTGCTTGCCCCTGAAGGTAGGCAATCACTGCAATATCAAGTATTGCTTTCCAGCCTGTTTTGGAGTTTTATATCTGCTTCAGGGGCAAACAGATTATCAATATCTGATTTACTCAGATGTTGCAAAGCGATTACTGAACGAATTACTAAAATATAAAATTATTGCGGAAAATCCATGGCTGGAGTTATATTAAATATTTGCAGTATTGCCCGTAATGCATGCAAAATAATCTGATTTTAATTTTAAACCTTATCCATATTGATTTTTGATTAAAAGCATAATACATGTATTGCTTTTAAAGTATTATGAGATGGAAGAATTTATGACATGGAATAGCCAAGTACACTTTTGATATTGGATGCATTACTGGCAGATGAAGTGATGACAAATGCAACTACAATAGATTGAAACTTGAAATTTAAAGCTCTTGAAGTCTTACCTGATTATACGGGTAATTCCCATCCTTGTCTATAGCGTGGATTTTTGTAACCAGTGTACCGACTTTCTCTCCCTCCAAAACTGATCCCATTTCGTTTTCTGTGAATAATGGAATCTCATCGTTCACATCTTCCACAACGATATGTATTGTAGCTTCTGAGGCGAGTTGTTGAGCACCATTGTTCTGAAAAAATCCAGGAATGCATGTTAAATATAGGCAATTCCCCGAATGCAGTAAGAGTCATTATGATTTACAGCCCAAATATCCAAATAACCCATTACCTCGACTCTTATCGTTAGATTGTATTCCTTGATAAGCTCGTAATCAAGTTGCTGATTCACGTATATGTCTGCCCACGTGAACCCATTTTCTGATCTCGGTTGAACATAAAACGAATCGTATTTATTCGTCTGGGCTGTGCTACCTTTTATGAGCGAATAATAAACTGTTGGATTGTCTGCTATCCCGGACCTGTAAGTAGAGACAAGTTATATGAAAAATATGTCGTTTAATTTAAAAGTGCAATCGTGCAGTTGCTACAAGATACTTTTTGTACTAAGGTTTATCGCCGTTATTAAGTATACGTGCCTCACAACCATAGCATTTTATAATAGACAGAGATACGACTGAGATATTACGAGTATTTTTAGAAATTATGCAAAAAGTGCACTATCCAGGCTTTCTCATAAGAGTAGCACATGTTTTTCAGCCTTTTCCAACTCACGGCACACTATACTACACCTAAAATTGCCGTGGCACACTGAACAAGGGGCTACCACACCATAAGTATTTTAAGTAAAGGTTTTCTATTCTTTTCTCAAAGAAATAAAGAAAAAATCAAGTTTGGAATTAAATAATTTACTCTATGATGACCATTTGTAATGTTTGCAATTTTCAATTTGTATATAGAAAGTAAATCTCCAATACTCCTACAAAGTTCCACGGCACAACTTTATGGCACACAAGTTGAAAAACACTGACATGTACAGTACACGTTAAGCCGATAGTTTTGCTTTTTCTTATACAATAATCAACCAAAACCACCTGGAGTCCTTAAAAAGCCCAAAAATCTTCACTACTACATTCAATTCAAGATTCCACAGCTGCTGAGTAATTTGCTTGCAAGAAGTCTCATTCAAACGGCTCAATTTTCATACCTAGCTTTCACATCGAAGACTTTCGTTCCAACAGTGGTATTTTCCTTAACGTTGAAAGGTCCGTAACTGCTCTGATCCCAAACTGGAGGATTATTCGCTCGGTCGACAACTTCTATAATGACGTCGACTGTTTTGGAGAGAGGAAGGTGACCCTTATCGTGCGCAATGGCTTGCAAGTGATACATATCCCTCTGGAAATAGACAAATGTAAACATAAGCCATTGCCGATTAACTAAATCCTCAATAAATTGCAATGCTCACATCCAAAGATTTTCTTAGAATGATCCAGCCAGAGTCTGGATTTATTTCAAAGTAATCCAAGTCAGTCGTCTTGTAGGGATTGGTCAAGTTGTACACAATGGCCCCGTTGTTATCTGCATCTTCATCTGATGCTGACACTCGAAGTATGTTAGTACCAATGCTGGTATCTTGCTTTACTTTTTCTCGGTACTCTTGCCTGTCGAACAGTGGTGGATTGTCATTGATATCGGTGATTTCCACCTTGAAGGAACAAACACCTTCAAGGGGAGGCATTCCCATGTCTGTAGCTTTAACGGTAACCGAAACGAATTTGCCATCTTCACCTTCCCGATCGAAAACCTGAAGGGTACGAGAAAAACAGGATTATAAACATCAATAAACAGCCAATAAACATCATATTTTTTATCAACTGCATAAAGCTAGAAATAGTATGAGCTTATGAATTTCATTTTGAATTAATGTTTAAATGACGGTTTCAATACGAGATACTGTTATCCTCTGAATTAAGCAGATATTTTGCATACAAGTGGATTATAGTTTTCACTTTCAATTTCTGCATTTTGCGTACTACAACTCAATTATTTTCTTTAATAATTAACCATGTTTTATGTAATAATTAGGCATTTTAAAACGAGTTCATTTAGACATTCACTGTACACGTGGCAGGCCCTTCAACTTATAATGTCTACAGTACTCCACCTATATTTCAGCTGAATGTTTACAAAGTTAGTTTTATTATTCATAACTGTTAGTTGGTTTGAATGGGGAAAGTTGTTAAGGGGAACCTAAACTGCACCATTTGGGTGCAAATATGGTGCAAATTTTGTAGCCCAATTATAAAAAATATAATC
>JAUJYV010000438.1:0-42992 GCA_033995625.1 Ophyiulus pilosus
AATACACAAAAGGCAAGTGGTTAATACATGATACATCCGTTTAAGTACACGATGAGTGTCTACTTCTGTAGTGGCTGTTGGGCATGGATATATTGGAAACGAGGTGTGAATTATACATAAGTAAGATTATAACTTTTGAAGAAATTCATCGTTTTTGATGATCTTAGTGAGTCGCTATTTAGAGAGTGAGGCATTTCTGTTACACTCGAAATGTTGGTTTAGTTGCTCTTAACACATCTGGCTTCCATCACTTGGACCATTTCAATATCTTGCGAGGGTTCTGAGTCCGTGTAGGAGCACAGTGTTCCAACATAGGGATATGAGGATACTTTAGTAATCTTTCTTATATGGGGATTCCAGAGCCAGGTTATCAGTAATAAACATCAAAATACGTGTTTTTTTCTGAGATCAGTGGCATTGTTACCAGAATCGACAGGAGGACAGCACACTGTTTTTCTCTACCTGCACCAAAGAAATTTTTGTACTAACCCAAGATCGAAAATTAGGTGTGGAGTTGTGTCAAACACGGAATGCTATAAGTGTAATAAGAGCACGCCATGCTTGTCACAAGCCTGAATGTTAGCTATGCGCAATAAAAGAGTATGGCGTCACGTTTTTGGAGTCATGGTAACTGTTTGCCAAAGTTAGGCCTAGCGCTGCAAATATATATATTCAACGCATGCACAACATGCAGTCTATAGTGCGTTGTTGCATGTGAGAATGTGCGGTTATTTTGCAGGGTATTGACGAGCTCGATAACAAATTGCAGCTCGGATAGATCCTACCCCTAGGTGTGTAGGCTTAGCAAAGAAACGCAGACTGGGAGGGGGGAGATGGGGGACTTGTCATGGATTTTAAAGGCAGTTGTGGTCTATAACCATGGCTGTGTTTACTTTTGCATGTCAGCCGTGTAGCAACTTGATAATTTGCGAATGAATTCTGCTCTGCAATCGCGCAACTGCTCGATACGAGGTTGTAAAAGCAATCTGGGTTGGAAATTTTGCTTATCTTTCAACGCATGAACGTGTTAACGTCTTTGCGCATCAAACCTCCATCATTTTCAGCTCTGCTTGTACAACATGGAGGTTTTTTGTTGTTGTCTTACTTGTCGCTGCCTGATAATCCTACTTAGTCGATAACCCTATCGTGATGGTAAGTTTCTGGTATATACTGTAATAAATATATTTATAGGCGTCTCTGAGGGACTGCCGCACTCATTTAGCCACATTTCCGTTTTCCTATAGATTCTTGTCATCAACGTTTCTCCTGAGCCAATGAAAGGGTTCTCGGGATCTGTGTTTGGCCGAGCATAACAGGACCAAAATTGGGGGCCCTCGTTTGTTGCTGGCCTTAATGGGAGACCCTAATTGATTGTTTATGGTTATGCTTGCCACAAACATGCAGGAAATCCTGATGGCGAGCTAAATTAAGAATGCTTCTGTATATGCCCCCAAATCTGAATTCTTGGAAAAGCAGAGCTTGATTTATGGCAATAGACCAATTGGCTCGGTTGTGTAGTTGATGACCCAGAAGTGAGCTCTGGAGATGCTACCTTGAAGAATTTTACACATATCGCATTGTTTAGACATTCCATTAGCTACCAGAAATCAACTAACAACAGACTGTGGGGCTGTGTTTTGAAAATATCCTGGCAAACGTCTTTAAAATCACAAGTGGTTTGTTATCGGACTAGTTCTGTCTTCTTCAACCAAATAATAAAGAAAAATATCACAACTGCTGGAACAACCGAAAGAGGTGTTAAAAAAAAGCCTTATGCTGATTGAACCGCTTGGGGAATTTGAGAACGTTATCTGGGTTTTGGTTGGTCCATTCCCACAATCTTCGCTAATTCACGGAACGTTGTCCCTCTTATTCCCTTGATAGTTCCTGTGCTGTCATGACTTTCTGTTGACGCTTTTCTGTCGTCGGTTTACTTCTTTCAGCAAATATTGTATATGGTATTATGACAATGGTAAATGTGGTTTTGAGAGTTGAGTTTGCAAGTTTTGGAATTTGTGTAGTGATTCTGTTTACAATTTTGAAGCATTTTTTTTCTGTCAAGCTTGAAAAATTGTGGGTTGGTGCATTCAAACATTGTTGCCGATGATATTTTCATCGATTTCAAATGAGGGTAGATCAATTTTTTTTGCTTAAATAGAACTTGTAATACATAGTTCTTTATAGTGTATTGGGGCTCGGTTTGACTATACTGCAAGTCTACTTCACAAATATGAGGGTACCCCAAGTCCAAATAAGTCATTGACATCAATGGACTGTATACGGTTGGCTGGCTGTTACCATAGGAACTCCATATTAGGAGAAACTCGGTACGTTATTAGATGAACGGATTTTCATAATAGTCCCATTTACGTAAAAGGCAGCGATTATAATTGCCCTTTATTTATCGTCATTATTGCTTCTAAGCTTGCGTCTAGATCAATCAACTTGGTTCGTCGTGCTCATCTGTAATCGGATTTTGATTTGAAGCACTGCTACATATGATTAGCAAGTGTAGTACAAAGAAACCGTTTCAGCTTCAGTGTGTTTACCATTCATGGATTCGCGGCATTATAAGGATCTACATTATTTCTTGGGTTTACAAAACGGGTGATGGGCTTGCATTCATTAAAGGTCGCGGTTAAATGCCTGCTGAGATGCTAGCTTAAAAATAAACATCGGGGATTACTGTCAAGCCGAATCCCAATGCATCTCTAATAGATTTATAGAAGTTAAGATTGTGTTAAAATTCAGCGCCCTACATTTGTGGGATATCACATTCTTTTCTGATGGTATTTCCTATAAATGTCCGTGGCGACGAGTTTTTAAGCTCTTGAGAAAAAAAATTATTGGAAACGATGTCATAAAGATGATATCCATTGGTATCACTGCAATACTTGTATAGCAAGTTTTCAGCCAATTGTTCCTTAATGGTGCTAATATGTTCATGAAAATTTCTATAACGCGAAAATAGAGATGCTTTTCTGAAAAAGAATAAAAAAATGATTATGAATTGTTGAAGTAATGAAACAAGGTTTTATAAATCAGCATAATTCTCCCTTTATGTCCCTGGAAAGTGGTTTGGTTAAGACATCAGCTTGGTCTCTTGACTTCCTTAAGCCGGGTCTTTACCAAAGGCAATAAGGTTTGCTGAAACAAATATAGAATAAAAGTTTGCCTACCGTGATGTTTTGTTGTTGCCAGAACCATGGTTTCGGCAAATGGAACAAATGGAAAAAAATAAATGTTGCAGCTTTACTGCGCATGCTCGGCTCTAAGTAGCGGTTCTTCAATAGAGTTTACACGCCTTGGTAAAAGCGCCATAAACTGGACACATTTGTTCATTTTTTCCGGCAACTTTTGGTGGCTACACCTCTGCATTCATCAACATGTTGCCGGATTCATTGTTTCAGTTTTGGGTTTGAGTGGTTGTAACTTCAGTGTAGATCCGGCTTTATATTCAATGTGAAAATACCAATTTTTAAAGAAATTTGTTTCTATACATTCTATGACAATTTGTCCCAAAATGTCATGACTTTCTTATATACCAGGGCGAGTTTGGTCAACGTAATCTAATTATGGATATTGAGCAGAGTTTTCTGAAAATCTGACCAAAGTCCAGTTTTAACCACAGGCCGACATCTAATTAAATAAAAATGACACTAATTTCCATACGTCGCCTTATAGAAGGGACTGTATTCAACAGATTTTTCTGGAAAGAGACGTTCAAGCAATTTCTACTTGGTCGTTGCTGGCAACACATTGTTTTTTTGTTTTTGTTTTTTTTTGGATTATAAGGTAATTCCCAATTAAGAATTATAACAACGAAGCATTTGTAAAATACGTGTAGGTTTGAATACTTTCGAACAACATTGCCTCGAGTCGACTAGTCTGCAGAAAATGATAAATACATTTATTTTTGCTTAGTTATCGCTCATTTGTATGTTATTCCACTATCTTGGCAAAAGAAATTGTGCCGTGCTCGTTTTAATAACTTTTTTGCGCCGGGAAAAAAAAAAGCACATGAAAACATAATAATATTCTTTGTAATTACATCATAAATGTGACCTAATGTTATCCTGCATTGGAGATAGCGCAAAGTGTGAAAGTCGTGGTTGTTGCCCAGGGCAACCAATTCCCGCTTCTGGTGTTCATGGCTTGACGTGGCTTGCTTTTGGCGAAGGGTTGCCTAGTAACTCCAGCATCATCTGTCTTAGATGCATCTCCACCCACGCTTAGTCTTCACCGCACATATTCCTCCAATAACAATAACAAAAGGTAAAACTGAAAATAATCTCGCTGCCACTGCTCGGTATCTGACATGTCGCAGCTCAAAGAACTACTGACGCAACCTCATGTGAATGCCTAATGAAAGTTTAATTTTGTTCATGTTATAGACTTTCCTGCTTTGACTTTCCAGGTATGCGACATATATTAATAGAACTTGCTAGACCGGTAATGATGCATTCCCCGGTGAGTTCACAGAAGCTGGGATTCGATGACTTTCGAGGTCTGTAAGTACCTCGCGGGGTTGTTCTTCCAGTTTAATCCGGTGAGACGTTGGGTTGATCAATCATATTGATTCGGTAGTCGGTACAAGTGTATTTGTGGATCTCTTAGGTCTAGAAAAGCATAGGACACGGTTCTATTGCACTGGTGATGCGAGTCAAATCTCCATGGGTTCCATTAAACCATTTTGAGCATTGTCTCCACCATCAGGGTAAATGGTGGATGACTTCTGACAAATGAGAGAATTAATCACGAAATTATTGGTGGATTTTTTTTTTTTTTTTCAAGTTGCTAAATGATAGTCATGGCGTGGGGCTTCTGAGTTAATGTTCTTCCCAGTGTCAATACCGGTTATATAAGACGTTTATACGTACCGCTTGTGAAGCAATTAAATTGAATCCCAGATCCAACTACAAATCTTTCTCCATACAGAGGATTCACATGTTCGTATCAGGGTTAGAAATTAGGAGCAGAAAGTAAGGCCTCAATGGCGCCTAACAATTTTTTCTTAGTCGCCAAAATGATCTACTTCGGGCGCAATTTCAAAATTAGTGTTAGGTGACATATAAGTGTCACCAAAGGATGGCCACGTAGGTTAATATCATGGATTAAAGGATTAGCAGGAGATAGAAGGATTAATAAACCTTTGATCAGTCAAAATTTTCGTATTCTAACCAATAAAAACCGAAAAGTTTGGCTTCAAAAATGGCGACTGGGTCTAAAATTTGGTCTTCAAAACCGAATTTTACGCCTAACGACCGCTAATTACAAACCCTGGTTCGTATATGATAGGACCAGGATTTTTGTATGAGAGATTTAATCACTAAAAACTTGTATCATAAACTGCCATGCTATCATGATGAAAATGTGCTATCTGATATTCATTAAAAATTGTATTTAACTTCCCTGGGGGATATTTTCCAGTACGAATTTTTAAATCCGTCGGAAAAATGTTCCTTCCTAAATTGTTCCCATATAATCATAAAGGAAAGTTATAAAGAAAGTTATTAAAAAATATGTTTTTCTAATGACTTGTTTTGAAATGCAGTTTTAAGCTTATTTGGATCCATTTTAAGAAGTCTGTGCTTGTTGACCTATATGTTTTTGAATAGATACCAGTGATGTTTACGAATATTGTGTCTGTAAATATGCAGAATGTTTATTGTTGTGAGGTGGTTCTTGCATCTGGCAATGTAGCCATAGTGCTTAGCTTTGTGACTTGCATTAATAGTAACTAGTTTAAGAAGTACTTTAATCATGATATGTTTAATAAACACTGCAATTTATGCGGTGTTATTTCCTTTTATAAAAAAATGAAATACTATGTACTTGTTTAACGTTGAAGTCCTTTACTATATCTTGTATTGTATTCCAAGATTATTGATCTGGTAGGTTCCTATATTTAGTATACAATTTTCAGCAAACTGCTTTTAGATAAAATACTGCTATAAAATGTGAATTAATATTAATGGTTCCGTCTCTTATGGTAGTGTAGAGTTGATGGATTGCTACTTTATTTAAAGGCTGTAATCATTAGAGTTTGAGCCAGTCAAAGTTAACGAAACGATAACGAGAAACAGCTCGGGCGGCCCTGAATGTCATTGGAATGCCATGCTTCGCATAGGGTAGTCCTTGACATTCCGGGCCACCCGCGCTGTTTCTCGTTATCGTTACTGTTATCGTTGTCGTTTCGTTAACGTTGGCTGGCTCAAACTATCTATTACTATAATCAGGCTAAAAAGAAGGGATATTTAAATTGTTAATATAGGTTAATTATAATGAAGTTTTACAGCAGTGCATGATAAAAGCAGTTAACTTTGCAATTACCTTTGCGAGTTTGTTAGTTATGAAACCTATATTAAGACATTCTTCAAATTAGTTTTAAGTTTTTTGGTAAATATATGGGACTAATAAATTAGAAAAAAAAATTAGGTATAGTGAAATCAGTGAAATCAGTTTTTTGTAATACTTGTTTATTTGAAGCATAATCGTATTATTTTATGTACAATATACGTTTGAAATTAAATTATGGTTTTATTTTACATATTGATAGTTTGTGCTATTATGTTGTACAAAAGTTGACAAGAAATTTTCGTATGCTGTTAGGCAAAAGCAATTACAAAATTGTAATGCACAAGAGCACACGTTGTTATAAAATATGCGTTATCGTCTTAATTTGGTCGAACCAAACTACCTCGCAAAGTTATGACATTGAATTGACTTACACGGCATTTGCATTAGTTAAGTACGTGGAAAACAACCGTTTTTTAAGCTAAAGTTAATGGAGATTTGCCCTGAGCGGTGGCAGCGTTTACAGCTTGAATGATAGCTATCAAAAAATATGAAACTTGTTTTAATCAGGAGGGTTACTTATTGAGTTTATAGGGCTCACAAACCCTGTTGTGCAGAAGAAAAAAAACACGTTTATGAACTTTAATAATAAAAAAATGATTCTGGGTTAAATTTACTGGAAGTGGTGCAGTAAATCATTTATTCTCCAATTTACTCCATTGGTTTTGGCAGCTGAAATCAATCAATGGCATATCAGGAACCAAGCAGTCATTGGGCATCCCCAACATGTTTCACTTCCGCACCACCAGTTCATTTATCGGAATACAGTATTGTATCGAATGAGCTTTGGTATGACATATGAACTTTTGTGGAAACATGAGGTGGCATCTTTGTAGAGTAATCATAGTTTTCGGGCGAGTGAATTTCATCCACATGTCTCTTATTCCTGACATATCTGGAGATCAATGGAGAGTATCTAGTCCCATTGTTGTCGCGGTTGTTACATTTTTTTTATGGTGTTTCGAATCCTTTTTCACCATTACATGACCTCACCGGGTGGATTTACGGTTAAGTAAATTGGGTCATTGTTACTTTTTTTGTTGCCATTGTTGCAGAACAGCGACGTCGAAGCGATAAGATGATGCTAAGCTCTGGCACTTGAACATTTTGGAAGCATATTTTGCGGAGATTTAATATCGCATTTCCGCCAATGGTTCGAAATTGTAGGCGTGCAAACGTCTACAGCTGAAACGTGTTGATATTGGACTGGGGCTTACCGTAGGTGGTCCTTTCATCAGCCTCGACTCCAGTATCAGTTTGATGGGGATATTTTATCTTTGTTTTTATGGTGCAGCCTAAAGCTTTTTCTTCACGTGATGGGGCTTTTATGGCATTTTCGCTTTTGGACATTATAGAATGGAGGAATGGATGCAACAACGCTGATAGGAACTTGTACACGCGTGGACCTGTTTCATCCAATTCGGATTCAAATTGATATCAATTTTGTTTGTGACGATTGTCTCGGGAATATTCTGAGCAAGCAAATCACTCGTGCCATTCTTACTTGGAAAGATGTCTCCTGTTGCCAGCCTAATCTTCACTTTAGATACTGGCAATCGCTCTTGAAAGCGAGGGTAATGAAGAATGGAGTTTCACTGCAAGAGCTGATAAGGTCAACAGGATCTCAAGAATGGGGGATTCTTCTGGCCGCGTGGAATTGATGGCATTGAAAATCGACAAGCTGCCTTTTAGTCGATGCAAAGGACTAAGCTCTGGATTCATGAGCCTGTCTGTTGCTTGCTAACTTTGCCTTGGATCTTCTAAGAGCATTAATTTTGAATCGGTGATGGGCTGTCTGTCGTGTTGGTATCAATGCGGCATGGCGGTGAAAAGAGGAAAATGTTACTGCATCTTAAAATGGATATTTGCGTAAGTGACTGCAGGGAAAAAAATGCACTGAAGACTCTCGATGGGATAATGACTGAATCCAGGAGGCTGTTTTTATGCTAGTCTTTACTGAAATATTTGAGTGTGACACAGCGGGTATTTTTCATACAGGGTGGGGGTTGACTGAAATGACTTTTTCGGTGGCAGCAATTTGTACTTGATGCCTGCCAACAAAGGCAGTGAAGTTTTGAGATTTTTTGATGGCTGGATAATGCAGCTATAAATTGACTGTGATCGAGCTTCAATATATCAACACACTCGTGCTCTCAAATAATGACATAAGTGGTGTTGGACAATTTTCGATGAATATTTGAGTATGCTGAATGCGTCGTACATTGGACGAGTTGGCACTTCTGTATGGATCCAACTTGTGTTGACTTGTTATCACTGTTCTTGTTTGTACATGCTACTTCCAAAATAACCATTGCTGGATGCCAATGCCCAAGGCAGCAAAGTAGGCAGTCAATCGAAAAGTATTTGCAAAGACAGTGAGTCAGCCAATCGTTAAACATTTGCCAAGAAAACTTAAGATCCAACATTGTATTGACAGGAGATGCCCTTGGTTCTGTTGTCAAAAATCATTTTACCAATTAGCCACATGCCTTCAAAGCAGCTTTAACATAGTCAAAGATGTTGTGACATGTGTTAATCACTGTTGGCTGTTCTATTTTGGGCATGCTGCGGCCCAAATGACCATTGCTGGATGCCAATGTCACAGACAGCAAAGCAGGCAGTCAATCGAAGAGAATTTGCCGAGACAGTCAGCCAATTGTAAAGCGATTGCCAGAAAACTTAAGATCCAACATTGTATTGACAGTGGATGCCCTTAGTTCTGTTGTAAAAAAATCATTGTTATACCAAATGCTTTCAAAACTTCAACATAGTCAAAAAGTTCTTAGTGCAAGTTTTCAAATTAATGCCACATTTTCTTATTTGTTCGGCCACCAATGCTTGAATCGATGCACGTTCTTTTGTTTAGCCTCCTGTCAGCATTTTCTACGAAGACCCATCAATGTTCTTGATGTTTGTTGTAAAAAAGAGATAAGTTTAGTTTAGCTACGTCTAGTTTAAGCTAGCTTTCACGAATTCATAAACTGACAGTAGACATAAAATTGAATTTGATATGTGGACCAAAGTCCGCTGACACAAGCGTCTGGCTGGCTTGCATGCGTACTTTTCTCAGTTGTCACATTTGCCATGACGAGTAAAAGCATGGTGCTGCTGCTGCTGCCACTTGCTCCCTTTCTGCTCTATTTAAATTTTGGCCTCGCTCAAATCGAGCGAAATATCGATTTGAGGATCGATTAGCTGCAATGTTAACTTCCCATTCTGCTCTTCCTCGTTATTCATCGGCTTTGACGCACCCTCGTTGCGTTTCCGTTTTCTCGTCCAACCCAATTTTCGCTGAAATTTCTTATTATTAAACCCAGACAGGGATGCAACTGTGCTCGTTTTTCTATGGCTTGGTCGCCCTTGGTCTTTCATGTTTCTACCATTTTTACCATTACATCTTGATTCTCTGAGACGTTTTACTGCCCAATCATCTATCATCTAGCTTTCATTTTTTTCTTGACTAGGGCCTGTTCCTTTTTTTTTATTTTTTTATTTTTGTCTTGGTTTATCATAAAGACCCTTATACCCACATTTATTTCTCACACGCGAACGAACCACAAGTTGCTGAAAGTGGATGCATCGGCGTTTTTATCTTTTTGCTTTTTCATGAATTTTTCATCCGAAACCATTATTCTAAAATATTCTGTTGCACTATGGTTTCATTTTTCAGTCTCGTCGTTCGCGCGATTCCGAAAGCGTGAGACGAGAAAATTGAAAATAATTGATTTTTATCGGTTTGGGTTGAACAGCTGTTGTGCTGTGATGAATTGATGCCTGTATTGCCATGCATCTTGAAATGCCTCTAAAATTTAAAGCAGTCTTAAAATGACTGAAATCTTCTTTAATTGCCTTATTAAAATTCAATGTCCAGCAGCTTTGCAAATGTGATTGAATTTGTATCACCTTGAAAAAGTTTGGAATTATGCTGGAATTTCCTGTTTGCGTCAGGAAATTTATGATAATCGAAAAAGTGTATAAATAAGTCCGTTCTTTAATAATTCTACAGGTAAATTTCTGACGGTAATTAGTTAGGCAAGGGGTCCTTCAAAATGCAAGGAATGAGCCTTGAAATATGCTATAACGTGACATTAAACGCTTTAAAATGATTCTGGACTAACTTTATGCTTTAAAATGAGTTTGAACTTTCTTTAAATGATTTAGAATAATTCTGATACTTCAGATTACCTGTTTAGTTCTAAAAATTCCTCTTAAACTACATTCATATGCTTCTTGTTGCCTTTAAGCTGTCTATAAATACTATCAGATGTCTCTGAAACTGTCTTTAAATGTTTTAAAATAATGCTTGAGCTTCTTTAAAAATGCCTTAAAATGACTGAAATTGTCATTAACTACCGTGAAATGTATCTTATGGATTCATTTAATAATCAGAGTAAATCTCAAAGTACATTCAGAATCCGTATTCAGAGACAGACACTTTTTGTTAACCCTGGCAACTTGGAATTGTGCATTGGGCTTAAGACATGTGAAGGAGGTGTTTGGGTTGCTATTTGAGGGATCAGGTGATCCTTCCTTGGTAACGTCCCATAAGGGAATCGGATGGAGTTTCTGGGCATGAATCATCTTTGGAAGCCTTAAACTTTTCAGATGACGGTTCTTCAAAAGTGTTTTTGGCACTTTTGTGACATGCAACTCTGGGGATAGTTCAGAATTGACTCCACGAAGATGACCTGAATGGCCTCTGCCAAATTCAGACCTTTGGGCCCCCCTAGTGTGCACCGGAATGAGAAGAACGGAAATCTCCTTACTTGGCTTGAATCTGTTTATGGCGTAAAGCGCCCTTTCTTGTTTCATCTTAGCCTCGTCTTGTACATCGTGGTCCTACGTGCACCGATTGACAAATGAATGTTGTCGGTGATGAGTAGTTTTTGGGAAACCATGGAGAACGAATTTAAATTGAAACTCCCGTGATGAACTGCTGAATATCTCGATATACCGGGAGCCTGTGGAGATTGTCGTCCATGAGGCACGGATTTGTCATGCTGTAGAAAGTCACTGTTATCGATTTTGTAATTATTTGTGACGCACGCATCCAGATGTAAGAAATATGTCAGCTGGTAATAGACCAAGCGAGTTATGATAGCAGTGCTGCATATATTGTAGTGCAACATCTTTCAGACCTGAATTTGAAGTTGTGGTTAACAAAGCATGACATTAGAGAGTTTGAGCCCACCAACGTCTTTATGCTGACTGTAACTGTAATGGCGGGGAGGGAAGAACCACGCATGCGCACTCATTACGTTCAGTTAGTTCATCGGGTAGTTCAATGCGTGGCTCCTCCCTTCCCGCCATTACCGTCAAGGTCAATAGAAAGACGTTGACTGACACAAACTGTCTATTAAATAGAAATGGATACAAATATCTGGACAGTTGAACTGGTTACACTGGTAGCAACATGGTTACTTTAAGGGTACAGTTGTAACCTGATGTCACGTGATACTTTGTATTATGTCTGGAAAATCATGCCTTTAGAGAGTCTGAGCCAGCCAACGCCTTAACGTTAACCTTAACGTTAACGGTGGGAAGGGAGGAGCTACAGACTTAACTATCCAATGAATTAACTGAACGTTCATTTAGTTCATTGGGTAATTAAGTCTGTGGCTCCTCCCTTCCCGCCGTTAACGTTAAGGTTAACGTTAATGCGTTGACTGGCTCAAACTCTCTATTGTTACAGGCGATATGCGGCACGGATTTGATAACCCGTTTGTAATTAAATATTTGAAATTGATTTGATGGCGTGTCACGTGATTTGACGGCTATTCAATTACCATGATCTAATTTATATATCTACAGTTGAAGAGTTGTTGTAATTAAAATGTTGTATAATTCGGCACATTCTTTTGACTTGCATGTTATGAACGCCAATCAATAAATGGAATTAGCGGCTTATATACATTATCACTTTGATGTAAATAGAAATGAACATTCATATTTACAATGTGACAATAAGTGCTCGATCATTAATAGTACATGCATGCAGCTCATTCAATGCTTGTGTCATCATCAATTACTACATCACTAATGGTTTTCTAATTCGAGCTTTGGATTAAAGAATCTAAAGCGCCTTAACTATATAGTGTGGCAATAAATACTTGATTAATCGAATGTAGTTAGTTAATTCAATGCTAATGTCATCATCAATTATTACTTCACTAATGGTTCAAGCTTTGGTTTAGAGAACCTCAGGAGCCTTAACTAGTGCTTGTATTGTCTGATAAAATGGGGTGTTATCTAGTCTAGGTTTGTTTCTAAAAGCGTGCCAAAACTGGTGTTACTTGTAACGACATCTGCGCCACACTAAATCTCCTGATGCGTTATTATCGAATGATAAGACAGCGCATTCATCTGTATGCATATTTTATGTTTAGTATTTGCATTAATTATGCAGACTTGCGTCAAAGGAGAAATGCTCAGTCATCTTGTTTGGATTGCTCCAATAATTACAATAACAAAAAATGTGCGGATGCTCAAAAGAGATTGCTATAAAATTCTGCAGGTAAAGTGCACTAAAATTTTCATTTGATAACTTTTGATAATTGAGATTTTTTTTCTCCATTTACAATCTTCTCAACTGAAATTCACTTTATTGAATCATTTTTATTGCATCAATAAGGTTCTAATTAAAGATGTTCAAAATTACATTAGAGCACAGACAGCGAAGATAATAAATTCTTGTAATTTTTGTTGTTTCGGTCGCTGCCCTAATCCAATAACAAATTACTTTTGCATTATACAAGCTGAGTGCCTGAAATTTGCTTAATGTCTTGACGCTGAGGCTGTAATATTTTCCGCAAAACGTGCTAATGAAATAATCTTTAATGCACATTGATGCCGACGGCGGGGAATCTGGATTGCATCCATATTCTCAAGCAAAAGTCTAGGTGTTTAAAATACTGTATTAAGGCAATTTCTTTTATGGGCTGTGCAAGTGTAATGTCACCGGAATAACCTGAGATAAGCACTCTTGGAACTCCATTAACATTGCTTGAACTGTTTCTTCTTTTTTTTTCTGATTCGACACTGTCATGTAATTCGGCTGCTTAAAGCTACATTCCTCAAGCAGTTTTGGGCCAACTGTTCAATCAAGAAATAACCGTGCACACCAAGTTTGAGATTGTGTCATCTGTCAATTCCAAATGGATTAATTCCAAGAGTGGTGGCATGCCACAACTGTACGTGTGAACCAGAACAGATACATTTCTATTTTTAATTGCATATTGGGTGGGAATTTCACTGTAGATGGAGATATGTAATAATACTGTTTAGTCTGTTAGAACAGCGCCCCTGTTTGAAAGATGTTCTTGTGCTTTTTCATTGTGCAGTCCATTGCTAAATTCTAGACAGTCTTGCCACTCCCACGTATTTGTCAGGCAGCATTCGTCAAAAAATATTCGATGCCAAATTATACCTCGCAAATACCTATCAATCAGCTGCTTGGTTGCAACAACAACAAAAAATGTGTTGTTGCACATGGGTGGCACTGTTACTTTTCGCAACATCGCATAACTTTTGTCTGGCGAGCGTCTCTTGTCAAGTATTTTCACTTATTTACGGGCTTACACCGAAATGCACATTTTTAATTTGGTTAGGGACCTACTTAGGATCTATGGTACTTTGCTTGATGCGTTCGTGGCTTTCTCTAAGGGGCTATTTCCCTTATTTACAGCCTTCTACAGGGATGAACTAAAACGCCTTTGATTATCGCCCACTCCAAGTATTTGCTCCAACGGTCGGTTCTGTGGCTTACGTTTTAGTGCATTTCTAAGTGCATTATAAAATAGGAAAGTTAATTTTAAGCCCCCCTGTTTAAAATCACCGATGTATACTAATCAGGTGACATTGCCCGTAATTGTCTAATCAGGATAAGCCAGTTTGCATCCATGGCATGGCTTGCTTGGCTTTCAGGACTGGGCTGTTGCAATAAGAGGAAGAATGCGAAGATGTTGGTGTATGTAACGTGGTGTGGATGAGACTTTCTGATTATCCGTCGTGGATTCCCATCGTGATATTGCATTCTTTATGGTCTGTGCTCGTACACCGGAGGCAGCAGATATTGCTTTTTTAAAACGTCGTTACTCCAACGTATAGAGAGAAAAAACGTACATGTGCTTCGGAGGACCTATATTACAACTAGCTGTTTAGCTCCCGTCAATGTTACTCGTGGAATTGGTGCATCTATTATAAACGCCCATTAATTTTTAATGTGTCTTTTTTTTGTGTGTGTCTCGAGCGAGTCGCTGGCTTTATAAACTTTGTAAGCAATTTTGGTAGAAAGACAACCTGTGTAGGTGTGCAAGTGCTGCGTACATTAAAAATTCCTGTATGATTTTTTGTTGTTGTCTCCAATAGTATACGGGTATCGTAGGAAAATCTCGACATGGGGGGGAAACGAAACTGTATACAATTTTCAGTAATTCAGATTAGCATCTTACCTTTCATAAACTGAGTGAATTGGTACTTTAGGGCATCATTAGTGAGTTTTCGATGTACATGTACACATCTGTGAAGTTTGAATATTACGAGGTTTTTAAATAATTATTGGCTTGTAATTATTGTGTTAATGAATTTTGGTGTTACAACAATGGATTGGTTGGTGCTGATGCAATTTTATTCTCGTTTTTGAAGTACGTTCTTCGAGTGAAATATTAATTTTGAGTCGTAATTAGTGTTATTTATCGTGTCTAGTGTCGAATAGATTTTAAAAAATTCATCTTTGCTCTTTTCTTTTTGCAGGAATTTTGGAGCTTCATGCGCAATCAAAGTCACGTCGTACCACTACATTATTTTGAAATGGATAATCTTGATGGTGAGATAATTATTTTATTTGGTGTGACATTATGTTGTTTTTGTCTGTTAAGTAGCAATGTCACAAAGTATGTCTCGTGCTATTATTTTACTGAATCCTCGTTGTACTGGTCTATGTCGTTCTTTAATTAGTATCTTATGACATAGTTTGACGTAGTTGACTGTTAGTCGCATTTATAGGATTTGAAGGAAACCGGAATTGGGATATGTTATGTATCGTGAATGTTTTAAACTTGAGCAAAATATGGTCGACTTTTTGTAGCGTCGTGTAATAAGTATTGCAGTCTCATTGAGATGTATTTATAACCTAACTTTGGTTTCTGAATTATTAATGTCCACAGCTTCGTAGAAATACTGATGTTTTTATCTCAATAATTATTCAACTTATTATTTAGTTGACATTTAGCTTTGAAATGATAATAAAGGTAATCACGACGTTTGAAGAATTGCATTAAAAACGAAAACAGGAATTCTATTCAAATATTCATCACCGAAGCATTTTCCAAATGTTTTTTTAACAGGACAAGTTTTTCTGAAGGCAAATTTATGCATTGCTTTATTCAAACGACTGTTTTATTCTTTTAAGAAAAACGAAAGATAAGGCATCGTTAGTTTTCTAATTATCTGAAATTGAATCGTCTGGATATTTTATCAAAATATTACAGACTATTATGCTTCATATTCTTTTGTGAAGTTGGGATTGCCTGATGCTCGACTCTCTAGAGTTGCATGCACAGAAGTTTGCAAAAAATTGGAAACTTATCTGACAACAAATATATATTGTATTGTGATCACAATACACTTGAGTTGCCTACTAATATTCATTTTTGCACACCTGAAAAAAGTACGTACATGATACGTGTAGCTTTGCCTAAGAAAACAGCGAAACATTCTTTATTGAATTATTTTGTATGCCATTGGTGGCGCTGCATGCTTGTGCAACGCCATTTTTTGCTGAAATAGTTAAGGGCCATTCAAAAAGGACGTCCTCTAGAGGGGATTGGGGGGACTGCATGTGGGGGGAGGCATTATAAGCGTGCTCTGGTGATGGTTTTTTTTCTGTTTACTTGAGTGTACAGTACTTCGAGTTTTTAAAACATCGGGGAAAGTCTGGGATTATGTTAAACACCAGTTGTATGCTGGAATTTTCCTTTGTGGAAATGTTCTCTAATCAGACAAATATGGAAAAATACCTTAAAATTGGCAGAGTTGCTTAAAATGTATAGAACTGGCCTTTGTATGTTTCAGTAAATTTTAATGGTCACTGATTTTGGTCATTTTTTGAATGAATTTCTGAGACGTACTTTTTGAATGTCCCCTTACCTCAATTTTATCCCGAAACAGTTCGGTGAGTCACTCATTTCAAATGGATGAAGCTTGTATTAACCACTGGAAACTGCATAAAATATACTGTTATCCAGTTTGTTTCACTGCTCTGCCTGTTCCTCACGTCTTTATTACACAACATACATAATACGTGGGTGTCATATGGCCTTTCCGTCCTTCCAATGTTCACCGAAACCCTCTTGGAAACGATAAATGAATGTAAATAACTACGTTTGTAGCTACCCATTTACTAAATTGAAAGCTTTTTTTTTTTTTTTTTTGCTGAAGTCGATCTTGCCACGTATCCCTCCTATTGCTTGTGTTTCGAGGTTGGCTTCATCGGTTGAATTTATTGATCATTTACGAACAGAATTGACTTATTGTCACCTCTTCGCACTGACGAATAATCGAGTGTCTGTACGGCACAGACTCGAGAAAGAGCTATCGCCTCCCCCGTTTTCCAATTTTCCATCCCCAGACTCGATTGCTGGATATTCCTTCTAGGAACACGGGGGTTAAACACAAAATAAAGCCCCGACTTAATATGAAACGCATTACATGCCCCCCACATGAATGCGTTCAAGGAGGAATGCATTTGAAACTCGATTTTATAGGGTGACTCAGAAAAGAAATCATTAATTCGTGGGCGATGGAACTGTAATGCAAGATTTCTCTGATGTAATTTTGTGTAACGAACAGTAGATGGGGTATTTCCCCCCACATGCAGTTTGTTGTCCCTTGCTGCATGCCCTTAGAAACATTCGTAAAGTATGGCACGGGATCTACGTTGAATTTACTCTGGTCAGAGTCAGTTGTAACGTAAAGTAGGACATTGATTTCTTTATTTAATGGCATCTGGAAACAGATTATTTACCTTCAAAATAAAATGAAATAATGCGGAACTTAAAATGCCAATGTCTGAAACACTGAAATAGTTTACATATACAGATATAACAAAGGACATGTAGTATGCTCGGATATATGGGCATACATGGACATACTGTTAAATGGACGCATATAAAATTCAAATTGTTTAATGACCATTTATGGACAATAATGCTGTGCATATATGTGCAATATTTAATTTTTCTACTGGGTTATTTCCCATAGATTTGAGATAAGTCCTTGCATTTCAGAAAAAATAATTAAAAAGTGCACGATAATTACGTGATTTAAAACGTGTTTTAAGAATCTGTATAAAGAGTGGTGGGTAACAGTAGGTACCTTCACGTGAGAGGTTGGTAACATTGACCGGAAGTGTTGATTTCGGCGGATGTACATGTGCGCACGCGCGAGTTACATCACGCATCCGCCGAATTCAACGTTTCCGGCTGTAGCCACCTACCTCTCACCATATAGTTGGGACTATACAGTTGTTGTTTTTTCTTCTTCAAATAGCGGCTTGGGACAACTAATCTAACAATAGTCTCACTCCCTGTAGTTTATGGATTTTTGTGAAATGAGAACAGTCGTGTTGGCTCTTAATCGATAAATCGTTTCGCTTGATTAATTTTCCTTTTTTTTCCTCCCATGATTTTTGTTTAAAAAGTGTCATCATTCCTAATTTAGAAATAAAAGGATGTATGGGTTCATTTTTTATCTGCGTGCTGAATATCGAGCGTAATTATAAAATCGATTTCTTGGCGAGTCTTTCATCGCGCTTTCCTGCTTGCATATGCGGAGATAAAGCAGGCCACCGTATAAAACCGTATCATCCTCTCATTAGTCTCCTATAGATGGAGTAACTGGGCCTAATCAGTTGTCACATGAAAGTTTTATTAGTGTTTGTCGTTTGGATAGCGGAGCAATTAAGACATGCGTGTCGTTCCCCTGTCAGCCTTTTACTGCCACTCATATTGGAATTTTTATATATTTTTTTCATTAACTATTCCCCATCATGGAATCGTGGGTGTGGACAAGCACCTCAATTTCCTAACTTCAATATTTCAATTTTTAAGATCTGGGGAAGTAAAGGGGGGGAAAGAGGCAAACGAATTTGACTTTGGATGACAAGGGTCGCTACCAGGTGGCGTGTTGACCAACTATCTAAACTGTGATTAGCCTAGTGATCACCTTAACCCAGGTCACTCTGGCTTGAATCTTTGCATGCGTCCAATTACTAATTTGAGCCTTGCACTGACCTCATTTGTTGTGACCATTTTCTGTTGTATCTCTACTACCTTAACAGCAGAAATTTTAAATTGCCTGCACATTTTTGTCATTTCAATTTGGTTTTATGGCAGTACTTTAATGTCATTCCAGTAGACTTTATCGCCTTTATTTAGCTCCTACTCAATCCCGGAATTTCTGGGAAAACGACCATTTGAAAAATACCGGTCATAGTTGTTGATCTGTAAGGTTATGGGCTGGCCATTTTTCTCTTTGTTGTCCACAGGACACCTTTGTTTAGAGGCCTCATCAAAAAACTGCTTTTTCCATTATGTCCAAGTTGTAAAACCGACGTGTGGAAATAAAACAAGGGCTGTAAAAGCTCGGTGTGTGTCAGATCGATAAATCAGAATCCGTGGCTGAAATGAAGCAAAAGTTAAATCAATATTAAACTATAATTCAGTACGAGCGCCTCAAAAAGAAGATTGGGATTTTGTTTTCAAACGTTGACTTGTTTTGGTGTAAATAAAGTTTCATTTCATTTTCTCTTCGTATTTTATATATATCATCGCATCTTTTGTCTCTTGAAATAGCTTAATAAAAATAACAAACTTGCACTTTGGGATGGGCTTACGAATTCAGTCTTGGTCTTAGGTATTAAGCCATGAGTTTTCTGATTTTTTTTTCTCCATTACTCGCGATATATCTATCTCATCATCCATCTTTTCGAGCTTTCCTTTGGCCTTTACAAATCATCTTTCTGCCATGTAGAGGATATATTTTTGAGGAGAACAATACGAAAGTCTTAAGTCTTTTTAGATGAAATGGGAGATTTGCAGAAGAACTAAAAGACTACAAAACGAGTGACTTGAACAAGACAGAAAAATTGGATACTCGTGAACAATGTGAAAGACTGTTTTTCAGTCCTTTCTTAACTTGAAACCTTGGACAGTCAAATTCTGCTGTGATGTAATCAAAACCCAATTTACTGCAGTAAACTGCGACGTGAAACTAAAACATGTCCTGCATGTTGATGATGATATGTGTGTGTTGGTTGTAATGGTATTTTTATTCTGTATCAGACAGTGTTTTGTACACAATGTAGCACACTAGTAGAAGACAGGCTAGAAAAAAACTGAAAAGTGTTAGAAATGTAGTACAACTATAAGTTTCGTGTAGGCTATTCATTTTGATGAGGACAAGGAGGTCGAAAAGTCGACACGAAATCGATAATCGACATATTTAATGTTTCTTGCTTGCGTCATATTGCCGGGTAACGCTTTCAATTTTTGATATCTGAACACCGGAGAAAAAATTGCATTCCGTAGCTAGCTGCGTTTGTCGTTTGTCTTCGAAATTTAATTCATGACGCCTCTTGTTTTTTAGGCCTTCGAATTGTGTACATTTTCTTTCCATATTGAATTTGATCAGCCCTCTGCCTTAATTGCATATCAGGAAATAGACAGCCAGCCTATCACTCGAACGCATTGGGGAATTGGGGAGTTTTTTATTATTATTCTTGAAAAGTAATTCGTATTTTATTTCTTACTTTAAGCAAACTAATTTATTTTACTCTCAAAAACGTGTCGCAAATGGCCCAAGAAATTGAATTACATAATCAATACTTTCGACGCTTCTGAAAACTTGTGAATTGCTGCGTGGCAAATTGTGATAAATCATGGAGTCCAAATCTTCGTTCATTCGTTCGTTATAAACTCGAGTTTTAACACCGATTTCACATATGCGCTTTTTTTTTCATCCTGTTTTTCTTGGCAATTTTACACTTAGACTACTTTATTTGAAAATTCCGAGTGTTAACACGAGTATTCCTATCAAATAGTTGGCATTGAGCTTAGACGAAGGGGTCTGCTGAATGAACAGTGGAAATCTTGAATCTACCAGATGTCTGTCTGGGTATGTTTCATTGGTTGTACAGTAGAACGCCTCTTAACCAGCACCCTCTTATCCGTTTCTCCGGCTTAACCAGTTGTTTCAGACGGGTGCACAAAATGAAATTTCCTTTGTTTATTTTATTAATATTATTGGTGTTTAAAAATTCCGGATTAATCGACTCTTGTCTTAACCTGGCACCCAACTTCCAGGACGGATAAGAGGTTTAGCTTTATATACATTCCCATCCATTGCTTATAAATTGCACAAAATCTTAATTTAAATATTTGCATGATATTAATACTCCTAATCTCAACATTTAGAAATGTTTGTTTGAATTTATGAAATACTCTTTTGATATTATTTTCATAAGCAACAGATTTGGCACTGACCTTCTTTTTATGCACTACTGTATTTTAGCAGCAGATTGAAATGTTATGAAAATATTGTTTTCTCGGTAGATAAATAATGTTTCCTCGAGGGGAGGGGAGGGGGGGGGGAGTGAAAGGGCATGTTTTAAGTTGTATACAAATTTTGTAAAAATGTATTTTGGTTTAAATACGTATTTTTATTCATATTTGAAACCTGTCTTATCACAGTTGGGAAATAAGCTGTTTAATTTCGAACTGCTCGACACATTTGAATTATTCATACAAGGAGCAGGGACACGATGGCATTTGCATGTTATCTATCATAATTTTCATACTTGATTTAAATTTATGTGACGCGCATCATAAATATTTTTAATGTTATCACCGCGCTAGATTTAGGTAGACCGCACAATATACAATTTACGACCTGTGGCCTTACAGGATCAGGGCAAATCGACGATTATTTTTCGAAAAGTCTCATTTCATGATTTATTCATTCCGGAAATTCCCGTTGTCCACTTTAACGGTTATCGCCTAATAAAGCGCAAATAACGCGGGTAAACATGATTGTGGAGTAGTCCTTGTTGCTGGCTGGACAACTCGTCAATTCGAAACCTAAATTTATGGGCAGAGCAATGAAAAAAAAGTTTGTTTGCAACGGGGTTGAATGTATTACACGCAGAGCGTCTCACCTAATCAGATTTATTTTCCATCTTCCTGTGCATTAGAAGGTAAATTGAAGCCAAATGTTGGCAGTGTTTGCCGGGTGAGCGTTTTTCTAATTCAATTTCGTGTCGAACGTCTTGGTTTATCAAAACATTAGGCACGCACGCCTACGTTTCGCCAACATTTTCAACGATATTACAACGGATTTTAGATGTTATTGTATCAAGTTTTACCACCATCCTCATTTGAGTTGCGGCAGTGGGGGAAAACAGTTGCTCAAGAGTCGAGCGGTTGCTCCAGTTTCTGGAGAATAAGTTGCGGTAAGCTTATGGCGTTATTGAAATGCTCGTCGGGATGAATGCCAGGGATGACAATGGAATGGAATTGATTTTTTTTTCCAGGGTTTTGAAAGCTGGTTTTTACGGGCAAGTCTAAACATTTTTTTATGCTAACCACGAAATGGTCGATTACAGTGTATGCGGGCAGCCATCTCTTTATTTATTGTCGTGTCAACGCCAAGGCCCTTTTTCTATGGGAATAGAGTATTTCCTGGCAAACGTCCACGCTTTTATTGCAAGGTGCGACCGCCTTTCATTAATGCACGACTAGCTCATGAAATCGCGGATGAATCGAGGAAACATTTCAATTACTTTCGCTTCCCCCCTTCCCCCCCCCCCCTTTTTTTTTTGTCTGTCTGTGGCCATTGTCAGGTACTTACAAGTAGCGTGCTCCACGTGGTTTTTCCGTCCTCGTGAGCAATTGGACGTCCCATTTCTTATTCAATTTTGAAGGGAATACTCGAGGGAATAACAAACAATTGCAGTCTAATTTACAACTCCTGACGCCTTGTGTTGTTGTGCTTGTCGTCCAATATACACGTGGACGCTAGTGTGGTACTTGTCTATCTCGGTATGCTAGCCTATGTGGCAACGAAGGAAAGTAGGCTACCTTGCATTGCTGCGAAGCTCGTAGTGATTGCCTGCTTTCAGGGGTGTTGACTTCGTAGGTTAATATTAACGCTTGTTACCTGGTTATTCTTTTTAGAACACCTTCCGGGTGACTTACTTGTTTGGAGGCGTTAGACTAGCGCAGAAATACTGATTTGTCATGTATTTTGTTGGATTTTTAATCGAGGAAAGTAGTTATGCTAGGTGCACGTTAAGAGAGTTGGATAATAGTTCAAAACATGTAAAGAAATTAAATTAAAAATCATGTTGTTTGTTGCCACATCCCCACTTATTAAAGCCATTTCCAAAAGGGGGTTTGTGTTCAACGTGATTGTATTAGTAACACCTGAGGGTGGGGTTCTCATCGGGCGAATCACATGATTTGGGAGGGTTTTTGGCTTCGTTGCCTGTGGGGGATTTTGGCACCACTCAAATATGAAAGCAACAAAAAAAAAGTTAAGCACGTATACTTTTGCATTTTTTTAAAAAAATCATCTTTATCGTAGTTTATATATATTTCTCTGAAAATAGGAGATTGCAGCTATCCTTTAGGCGCATTGATGTTAGATATTTTGGCCACCTTCCAGAAGGGTTATTAAACACGAGATGGAAGTAACCGAATTCGGTTACAAAAATGTTCTCAGTTGGGCAGATTTTCTTCACTTCATTTATGCTTAAATTACGATCACTTAACGAATTCTGCGTCTTGCTGAAGTGCACTTAGCAGGTGCCTGCTACATAATAACGTTTGTCAGATTAGCATTACTGCTAACCTAATTTACCACAGGCAGGTTTGCAGAACCAACTTTGCCTTATAAGTGACTTACTACATGCGCATATGCTATGTTATTGACTGTAACTACACCAATTAAAAGTAATGGACGTAACTTGATTTACCCGTTTTGAATTCTGGTTTACTGAACCCTAATTAAGTGCCAACTACAATTTTTTTTTAAATATTACAATGGTGTATTTTATTTTGAGGCAAGTTTTCACGATCAGGTTTCGCATTTTGTCGCAATACTACATTCTATTATTGTGTACTATCTGCGATATTGATATATGCCAACACCTTTTTTATTTTCAATGTTTTGTTCAGTTTTATTCACATGGCACACTGTATGGTGTACACGAGCCGATATTTTTGATTAAATTCGCCTGAATAAATTGCATTTCTGGTCTCTGGGCCCCACTTCACCCAAGGCTTGTTGGCCTTCCTTAGCCGCCGTTGGCATACGCTTAATGCCTGTTGGGCATGCTTTTTAGGACCAAGCTAAAGCTCTGGATTGTTTATTGGATTGCCTTTTTTTTCGGTCTTAAGAACCTTTTTTTACTTTTTTAGTATTGCTTTTGAAGGCATGCTGTTATGTAACTTTGGCTTCGTTGCACGATTTGCTGGAACTCATGGGCCCACTTCCAACCCATGTTCCAAGCCGCGCATTTACCATTGTGTCATTAATCAACGTGAAAGTACATGCGAGTTTTTCTACGGCTGTAGTACTTTTTTGGAGCTCGGTACCCTTGCCTTTATGCTTGGAATTGCAGGCATGCATAATGGATAAAGCTACGAAAACTTGCCAGGCAAGGCTAGATACCCGTGAGGAGATTAAAGTGCATTTACATGACAAAACATTTGGCAACGTGAGTGGTCCCTAGCGTTTCGGTGGTCATTCGCGTTGGTTGTTTCTAGTCTTGTTTTAATAAGATTTATTTGAGTTTTTTTTTTTACGTGTTTTGTAGGGCGATGGAAAAATCAATGAGTACATCGTTGCAGCTAGTAATGCTTTTTTTTTTTTTGTTTTGTTTGTCTGCTCTTTTAAATTATCGGTGAAAGCATTCACTAATTCCTTTAGCAGCTCGTGATGGATGCTTTGTTCCCTCTTTTTTTTGTACCAAAGAAGACCATTAACTGTTTTAATTTTTCTTTCGACTGATGGTCTAAACGTCTCATCTTGGACTGTCCACTTTTCATTGCTAGAAACAAACGTTCCAGATGGTCGCATTCTCTTGCCAAACTCCAGAAGCAGTTGAAATTGTCATTTTGTCAGGGGAAAACACACGATCTTTGCTCGGGAAACTTGTGTAAGTCTATACTAGATTAAATCGAGGTGTTTGCTTGGTCACCATTCGAGTGAATGGGAAGTAAGCTAAATACTCTTTCATGACGAAGTGTGGAGAAAGTGATAAATTCCACATAAAGTGCCCAAGTTAGTTTACACTATACGCAGAAATAGTGTATGCATTTTTCTAAGTAGGTAGCTTATTTTTTTACTTTATTTTGTCTTCTAATGCTATTTGCTAAAATTAAGTGCAGTGAAACGTAATAGCATTCATTAAACTTAAATCCGTGTTTACGCTTAGCAGTAATAGCATTTGTACTGAAAGTTCATTAATTGAGATTCTACACGACAGAAATTACTTTAATCGGCTTTTAAGTTTTATACGCGGACAGGAAGTTGGAGGGAAGCGCGTCCTGGGATATGGGATGGGCATCATTTGCAAGAGGAGCTTAAATGGTATTTCTGCTAACGCTGACGCCAATTCATTTAATTAAAACGAAACATCAGAATATTGGATCAACAACCAAAAATTTGATTGGATTAGAACCAGTATGAACGCCCTCTCTGCTAATTCTCATTTCCTTTAAAATACATGTCGTTGGCGATATATTCAATTATGCCAAGTGCGCACTCGCATTATAAATATTTCAGGAAGCACATCTACACGTGACACCTTAATGCCACTTTGTTGATAACCAAATGAAAGACATGGCACTATATTTAATATTTATATGCTGCAGCGTAGCTGCCATTTGGCGTTTTCCTCAGTTCTTAAAAACATTGTGACAAGTTTAAATAATTGCCTAATGAAGACGAAAGCAGTTGATTTCATACAAACAGACCATTCTCTTCCTTTTTTCTAAATTGACATTTTGTCCTAAGTGTTACGGGTCAAAAGTTATTATTTGGATTTCCGTGTAAAAACGGTCGTAGTTAAAATCTAACAACGTCAGTGGATAGAGCACACATGACTTCCTATTTAACTGCATTAACAGAATTTGCATAACTAACATTTAAGGAAAAAAAGTGGGGTGGCAAGGAATTCTGGTCCACCCTGTATATATATTTAGCAAATTTCCCTTTTAAGTTATGTCATGCAGATGAACTAAATTTAGAATATTGTGTAAGCTTAGGATTTTTTCACACTTTGTCTTTTTTCATAGGCGTAGCTTGGAAAATTGGAAAAGTACTTGAATTTCCTGTTAGGGTCGAAATATTTCTATTAATTGGAAAAATTCCATATAAAAAAAACTTCTAGATTTCTTTTTTAAGCTTCTCTACAAAAATTCCGAAACTCTTTGGACAAGTATTGTGGAAATTAGTCGCCCAAGGGGTCATTCAAAATATAAGGAATTGTACTTGGAATCCTTGAAATATGCTTGAATTTTTCATGGCAAGTTTTCTGGATAACCTGATAGCAACTTTTTCTCCCTCTTAATATACACAAGTCAATGGATTTTTGATCCGATATTTGAACATGTACGAACATGGTTTAGACTTTGTGCAGAACTGGAATGACATCACTGTTCAAGACCTTGTTGTGATCCTTCCTTCATAACTGCATTTTGGATGCCTTTTGAAGGTTTATTCACGGTGCATACAAATGCTACCGTGTGTAAAGAACGGGGAGACGCCACCACCTTTCTGTACGAGGCCTTGTTGGATTTCCTTCTAATTTAATTAGATAGTAGATATTGACTGTGCCATTTTCGACTGGAAGCAAATGGATGTAAGGTAAATGCGCAGTCGATTTGAATGGCAATTGGTTACGCCTCACAACGGCGTTTTAGCAAACGTGTCCTTTTACAGAATAATTGGATGCACGTAGATCCCGTGCTGATTTAGTTTCCCCCATCAAGCGAACATTAAAGTTACGGCTTCACCCAAGTTGGCATGGCCGATTTCTGCATAAACAAAAATAAATCAGCCAGGCTGATTTTGGCGGTATGTTTCTATACGGGCACATATTTCAACTAAATTTAGCTCGACTGCTCCTGTCTATCCATCTTTTGGCATTTACTTTTTGAACTACCAGGGGGTTTCTCGTCTGAGCAGAGGGGAATTTGTCTTTACACCACCACTCACCTGCCTGTGAACAGTTCAAGGGCTTCCAGACGCTTATACATTGTGACTTTAAGCGACGTGTTACTTAATTAACGGCATAGAAACGAAGGCTGTACCGATAACATATAGGCTCTTCTGCATCTGAGGCGGCACTGCACTGGTAATCTATTCTTATGTATTGTATGTCTCTCTGCATGTACTGTTTTGCTAGACATCGGGTCTTAAGTTAGGTGACTACAGTAATGGAAGCACTTTGCAAAATTAGTTTGGAAAATGGGTTCACGAGATTTTTGGTTTTGTTTCTCCAAACCTTAGTTGACGTACCAACAAAACTAAGTTAACATGTGTATGTCATACTTGATTTTATAGTTGTACGCAGGTCAAAGGCGTCTCTGTATTGGGATTAAACTTTTTTTAGATATTCTGAACAAATCTTTTGAACATCAGTTTTTTCAAACCAAAGTTTCTTGCAGCTCATGAAGACCAAAAATCTGTCTTCTGGTTCAGAGACTTCTGATGGCGTATAAGTTGCACATTGCAGCACGTGAGGATTTGTTCTCTGCAATACTTTTAGAAATTCTGCTTCTGGAAAGAAAGGGCGAGGCCATGTGGGAAATGTTAAGCTGAATTATCACAGGCCCTCAAGGAAGTGGTGAACTGTAATAAGGTCCATTGATAAGAAACGGAATCTTACAGAATTTATACCTTAAGGATGTACAGTCGATAAGCACTGCCTGGTTTTCTGCAAGGTGCTTATAGATCCATAGACTTTTATTTGGAGGGAAGGGGGTATGTTGTAAGACACGATTTTCGTTCGTTCGGATGGTGTTCCCCTTTTCGTTAACTTTTCCGGATCATATTTCACCGAAATTCTTGTGTGCCAGATTCCTGAGGAAGGATACCTCTCCGCGTACTTTTTTTTTATCTCTTCCACCAAAAAAAAAAAAAAAAAAATGTCTTTGCCACGAAAAATGCGATGCTAGTGAGGTGTCTTTAAAAAATGTATTTTCGGGGACTCTATTTTTAGTAGCCGTTTGGCCGCACCCCCAGGTAGCACCGTATCGACCAGGGGCCCACTCTCCAAAACGAATGTTCTCGCAATGCTCGTTTTTTTGTGCTCTACTGGCCCGAAAGGGATAAGCGTTATTGCTGCTATTTTAATGCTGCGTCGTGCTGTGAGTGCTTAAGAGGGGTGTAGTTTTACGGTTCGTATTTCTTGCCATGGTAAGCGGGTGTTTTGAGGTTTCATTTAGCATATTCCGTGTGACACCTTGTGGAAATGCGCGTTGGAGGGAGGAAAAGGCGACAGAAGGCGGAATTCGACGAACATTTGGTAACGATCACGGTGGACTAAACAGCTGCAACATGCTTGATACGTGTGCTGCTTTGGTTCTTTCCAATGGGCGTTATGCAAAATGTGTCACGGTTCAGATGTGGCTTGGTCATGGGATTGCTTTTCGCCTTAAATCAATGTTTTTTAACCGGTGTGCAGTGAAGGATCTACAGGTGTGACGTGCAAGTTTGTGAGAGGATTGAAGATTTATCTTCTATGCACTAATTGCAATCAGATTATCTTTATATAACAGAATATTTTATTTAATTCATTGAGAGAACTATAGAAAACTTATTCTTAAAAACTGGGGTGTCGTGGCAATTGTAGCCCATTCTTAATATATTTGTAAAAATTAATAAATTAAAATACAATACAATTATGCTTATTATCCGGTTGTATTGTTGCTGTCCTCGACTGGTGGAAGATTATGTAGTTTCACTTTTTTCCATGAGAAGGCATGGAATACACAAGTACATGCATGTCCATCTATACAACTTCCATAAATTAATTCTTACTACTCCCAGTGGTCGCCATTGTCCATTCTGTGTTATGTTTGGCAGATAATGCTTAATGCTTGGATGTCTTTAATGCCTCCCTTTAAGCACATTGTTCTACAGATAATAGTCGTCTGTTTCATCTTCTTTTAATGATCATTTCTTGTAAATATTTTTTTAAATAAATGCCATGGGGCTTTCAGAATAAAAAAAAATAAGGTTCTAGAATGGATCCTACTTCCTGAAAACGATGTCATTCCTTGATTTTTTGTTTCAATACCCCCATGAAGATAAAAATGTACTTATTTCGATGTACTTTTAGGGGGCAAACGCCTTGGAAACTACTCAGATTTGCTTGTCAAGCAGTCCACAGGTGGCACTGAATGTCATCTGTCAGTTTGAGTTGTTCCGGCGATTGGGCTAAATCTTATTTCGCAATACGTGCAGGGTTTATTTGTGATCTACTGTAGTTCTGGAACGCATATAATCACGTTAAATGTTTCCACTTCCTTTGACGGTTAATATTTGTTCCATGTTGGTCTGGATTTTTTTTTTCTTTATAGGAGTTGCATAATGCACAATGATTGTATGCTATTCGTGGCTCGTGTAGTTTTTGTCTAACTGTTTGCTCTAGGGATATATCTGCAAAATGTTCTAATACGAAGGAAATGAAAAGTCCATCCCGTGAGACTTTTGTTATATATTGTCGAGATGATTACTCTGTTTTTTTTGCGTAATAATAACTCATTTCGCTTGCTTTGGTGGGTAGAGGAATTTTCTATTTCGACTTTCATTGTTTGTTAGCTTTTTTGCTTTTAATTGCACGTTCGTCTCTGGAACTAAAAACGCTGTATTTCAATATCGGTTTTTTGTACCTTCTGTGTTTTGAAAACACAACACGACAATGCAAGCCCATGCGTAAACCCCTTTGGTGATGCGACGCCGTGATTGATGCATTTAATTAAATAGGAGTGGCCATTTATAACTTACACCCGGTCATGTCCGGCTTTTAACGACACGCTGCAATCGACCTCCATAAAATGCCATTTTTGAACATGTTGCTTGTTATACGTACTAGCGTTAATGTCAATTCAAGTAGATTTTAATTTCTCTTTATTACCGGCTCGGAAGAGTGTCTAAATGATAACAGTAAACTGTCGTGTTATCCCCCAGGATGTCCACGAGTGTGAAAGTAATGGAAGGTAATGAACGGTCTGTGAATTATCGCTGGTTTGGACCTTGTTGGGTTAAACCAGATTGGCTCAGCTGGTCTGAAAAAATTAACATTGTTTAATTTAACGATAGGAATAATTTGGTAGAACTAAATGCAAGTTTAACGCTGAACAGAGTTCAGCACTGGAAGAAATGCTCGGTTATTTTATTTGTGTTAAATAGTAGCATTACCAATGTGTAGCTTCAGAAAAAGGATTTTCTAAGTTGTTGGAAATAGCCCGAATTGTACATTTTTTGTTTTAGAAAATTACGCAGAACCCTTCTTATCCGACTCTCCGACTTAACCGTTTGTCCCAGATAGGTAGTTTTCGTGCCTCTTTAACTTGTTGAAAATGGCCCAAATTGTGCAATTTTATTTCAAAAAATTACACGGTAGGGTGGTCCCATTTATCCGGCTCTTCGGCATAACCGTCGGTCCCAGACAGGTACAAAAATTAAAATGGGGAGTTTGAGCCAGTCTTAATACTGACCTTAACTGTAATGGCGGGAACGGAGGAGCATAGCCTTCAACTACCCAATAGACGCTGGCTGGCTCAATCTCCTTATTGGCTCTGCACATTTTTTGTGTGCATATAATGTAAATGTAGTACTGTACAACATTCGCAAACAAAAGTTTAAGTATTTGAATTTTATTTTAAAAATAAGATTTCATTAAATAATAATGTTCTGAATACGCTAATTACTAATCAGTATTATGTAAATAATAAATCTCTTGTACATCTTAACCAACTTAACCAGGACGGATATCCGGAATAAGAGGAGTTTTGCTCTATGTAAAATTGCAATGTTATAGTAAAAATTTAAAGCATATAATTTGAGTGTGGACAGAATTAATGGACAAGTTTTCAGTGGTTTTGAAAGCGTCTCCTATGACAAGATGACCTTTGTGCTGCTTGCATCGTTCTATAGCGTCTCTGGCAAAGAATTTTCTGTGAAGGATTTGTGGCACTATATTGTGCAAGTTAGTGTCATATCTAATACACCGTGATTAACGTCAAGTAAATTTCCTCTTTGTCATGCCTATGCTCTAGTTGGGTCTGATTCTTCGCATTATGTTTACGCTTTGTAACTTAAGTCGTGTGTGTATGTGACACAGCTGATGTGTTCAATTTTTTTTTCTGGCTTTTGGTATGCGAGAATTTGAATCTTGATGCTCGAGGTCATAAGATTGACGAGAATACCACCACGCATTAATAATACACGTTTTTAAAAGGGTCGATTGAGATGCAAAGTTTTTTTTCTTGGGTTTTTTTTTTGTCTAGGCTGTATTGCTAAGTGTCTACTGAGCTTTCCTGTCAAATAACAAGCTTACGTCTTAATGTGTTTTTAAAAGCTTTTTGTGTTCGTTTTCCGTATAGTGATGTAATGTTTTTTTCCAGGTCTTTACCGTATATTGCAAAATTTGCATGTTGACTATAACACTACTTTTCCCCAGAATATACGGTTGCCTGCTGTTGATGTCCAACTTGCTGCCAGCTGGGTCCATTCCCCTTTTTTCCACCATCCGACCTTCTTTTTTTTTTTTTTTTAATAAGCAACATTTTCTTTTTATTGAATTTTGTATGATTTTTGGTTTCCAATCGATATTTTTTGTATTGTTTTTGCAGAAATCAGCAGACAAATGAAAATGAGCAAAGTTGGAAACCAAACAAACAGTAATGACCCACAGGCCGTGAATTCGCGGGTGTTTGTGGGCAATTTGAATACCTATCAAGTTAGCAAAGAAGAAGTTGAAAGGATGTTTAAGCGCTTTGGACGTATTGCCGGAATTTCCATGCACAAGGGCTATGCTTTTGTACAGTACACGAATCCGTATGATGCTCACAATGCCGTTGCCAGTGAAGATGGGGCTATTATTTGTGGCCAAACTCTTGGTAAGAACCCATTTTTGTTGCATATTTTTTTGTGAAATTTCCGTGTTTTTTTTTATTTTTTTGTTTTTTTTATCTGGTTTTCGTGTTTTTTCGTTGTTGTGTAAAATTTAAGTCAAGTTTCTCCAAACATTTTGCTGGTTACCTCAAGTGTCATTCAATGAACATGATCAAGGTATTCCACGAACAGTGATAGTTCTACACATGCAAGTTTGTGGCCCATTGCATCAATTCTATACAATGCAACCTTAGTGTGGATTTCAAAATGTTGATGTTTCTACATTGATTTTCCCTTGATTGTTTGGCAAGATGGCGGAGCTGTAGGCCCATAGACAGGAACTCAATGCTTACATTTATGCATCTTGTCATTAACAACATGTTGAGATATCCAACTGCCAAACCTGCGTGCATAACGTGCAGCATTTAAAAGGCAGTTTCGAGAAAGCACATAAAACTTACTTATCATCGCTCATGTGCTCACGGCCAATGCTTGCAGAAAAGAGTTAATAATGAGGTTTCATGGTATGCCCTCCAGAAGGTAATTAGCCGATGCACATTTTGAAGATGGATTTTCGTCGAGGTTTTAAAAATCGAGCTCTAGCGCTAATGCATGGCCTAGTATGCAAATATATTAATAAACGACCGTTGTGCAGGATGATGATCGCAGGTCCCATGCCGTACAAGCTGCCTTTTTTATCTGTATTAATGTTGTAAACCTGCCATGCGCGTACATGGATGCCATGTTGCAAAAGCCCATAATCCCCACAAGGTCCCCCCCTTCATCCCATCTCACGTTGCATACTGTTGGGGCTATGCATAAATAACGTTTACTTTTAGTTGTAGTGGAGAAACTACATTTACATTGTTGTCTTCCTTGCACGCTACAGACGTGTAGTCAACATGAGAATATATCATACTAATCGTTGTAGTATACTTTGAAAAATTCATTATAGGGGTCCTCAGACTATCAGTTCATATCTTTTCAACTGTTCTGGGTTGTTGGGTTAATGCACATGTACTGCTATGTGCATACTAGGCCATGCATTAGTGCTAGAGCTCTATTTTGGCAACTAAAGGCGAAGATGTAGAGGCTGTCAACACAATGTTTTAAATGTTTTTGTAGGAGAACACATCAAGATAGTCTGCAACAATGTTTGCATTGAATGTAATTCAAAAAAATAACCATTCACACCATATGTGCAAGGAGCCGACAAGGTTTGCCATGCTATGGCCGTGGCACTGAAACCATCGGTGTCTATGTAAAAGCACAACTCATCTGCCCTTAATCCACATTGTATTAATTTACATCAAACAACGTGTTTTGTTGTAAGGCTGTTTAGAGTTTAGCACAGAATGATTTTTTTTTTTGGAGACGTGAATGTAATTTTCGGATGCAGACGTGACCCACTTGCTTTTATGCCACTGTTCTACTCAGTTTTCCCAATGACAATCACTCGCTGCTCTATATAGTAATAACTCTTCTCGCCATCATTAATGTGCCCCACATTCAATTTCAGGTCCCATTTGCGCCTCGTTGCTGCAAATCCCCCTGTAGCACGACGGCATCATCCCTCTCCCTCCATGGTCGGGGGGGAGATGGACGCCATTGTTTAGGTGTGACTTTTGGCTGCCTGCGTTGCCATGCCAACCACGGTGGCTGATTTTGACTACTCCGGTTCCTATGGTAACCTGCCTTTTACGCCATAACGCGGCATATCTGGCATTGGCACGGTGCGCCGCCCCGTCATCCTTGGCGAGACCTGGTAACCCGAGACAAAACCAATGCCGAAATGTGCTTTTATACTGCAAACAATACGCTTTGTGAACGATCATGGCTCGAGTGTGAATTTCAGTACTGGCTTCTGCCGCTTGAAACGAAGAAACAAAAGGCAGTTCAAGTGCTAAGAAGCATCAATAATGTATGTAATAATAATGTAGCGAAAGCGCACAAATCTTAGCGAAGACCCTCACTCTGTATGCTACATATGTACGCCAATGCATTTTTGGAAGTGTGCTGTGTAGCACTTACTCTTTAACCCACGCAGCATGCGTCGCTGCATATACTGGCTGTTTACTAATTCATTATAATGTATCACGTGGCAAAAAAAACACAAAATTCCGCTAAATTGCCTCCGCGTAATTCGCCTTCATCGCTGACTAATCAGTTTTGCACCAGGGTTCATTCGGGGGGCACTTAATTATTTTTCAATTTCAGCTACGGGAAATTCATACCCGCGGTTGCTGCTTTTAAAGGGGCTGTCGTGAATATTAAATTGAGTAGAATCTTTTAAAATTAGACTTGAAGTACTGCAAATACGCGTGCTCTTAGCCGAAGATCGTAGCTGAAGTATTTACCGAGTGAATAGGCATTGTTTTTAACACGTATAGTGGCTCTGTTAATGTTATCCTTGTTTTGGTGCTGCGCCCCCTTGTGGCGTATGAGCTTTTGGAATGGTGTTGGCAGCCATTTTGTATGCGTTTCCTCATGTAACGTCTATGGACAGATTAGCACTTGGTGCTCATTGACCTAATCTATGGCTCCTTATTAAAAACATATATGTACGGTATTAATTACAACACACAGGGCCGATGCTATCATGAAAAGCGAACTAGGCGACTGTCTAGAGCGCAAACCTCAAGGGGGCGTACAGTTCGTGCTTCAAAGCCCCATAGTTTAAGTGTATGGGGCAGCAGAAAGTGTCTGTTAAACTCTTTTCCTAGGTAATATCGACTCAGGACTTCAAAGGGGCGCAGGACAAATGTAAATGGCTAATTTGATGCAGTTTCAGGCTGCGGGACAGGAAGTAGTATATTGAAAACTGGGTCCTTTTTGCCTAAGGTGTCAAATAACCAAGAACTGGCGCTGACAATGCAAAATGGGAAGATCTGTTTTTGTCTTAGCAGTGTATGACAACCACGACATTTTTTCACTCATGGAGTGAAATGGTGCGGCCATGTTGGAAATGTCAAACTAAATACTGTTATGCCAATTCTGCCTGCCTCAATAATACTGAGTTGTGGGACTGCAAACTTTATCTATGGATATGTGCTTTTGTATGCAGGGACAATCAAATATTTAGGTTTTTAACCTTTTTAGCGCTTTTTAATCGTTGGATTTCTTGATTCAAAATGTCTAGACTATTCTCTTGGGTTCACAAAAAGTATGTTCTTTGCTAAATTAGGCCGTGGGGATGTTTAACTATGTCTGTGATGCTGCAAACAACACAAAACGTATGCGTGTATTAGTGTCGTTATAAAGTCCATTACAGATTAATTTTAACGTGTCTAGAATAGCAGTTAAATTAAATTGTAAGCACATAGTAACTTTGATTACCCTGCATTGCTGTGTTGCAGCGTTAGTTTTTAATCAATAAAGTGAAATTTTATCTAATAAAATTAAACGGTCAGGCAGTTTTACACCTGTTTAAATTTAAGTTTATTATTCTAGCTTGGGCTACTTCTATTGGGTGGCCTTTGCATTTGGGCCCTTGTGTCTCGTATACTGGACATTATATCAAGTTGTTGAAGTGTATCATTTTGGTTAGGTCAAGGGCCCGCAATGTTAACCTAGCTACTTCGAACTTTAAGCATTAAGTATGAATTACTAATTTAATCCATTAACTGGAAAATTGTAATATCCCATGTTCAACACGCCATCTCTCTCTCTCTCTCTCGCTCTCTCTGAGGATGAGGCGAGTTAAATTTCCGTTGCATAAATGTTTACTGCTCCCCAGTCAGTACGTTGGTGTAATAATTGGGCTTGATTTTCCGAATTTGGGGCATTATCCCGAAATTGCTCCAGTAGCCAAACCAACAGTTTGAATCCTTCTCTATTTAATGGCTTATTGGTTTTTCGTTGAAGTGTTATTTAGGTCCTTTTGTACTTGCAGTAGACCTGATTATGTCCACAACAACCTCGTTTTTGTGGTCATCCAAGGAGACTATCTCGTTTGGCCTTCAGGGTTTTAAATTGACTCGAATCGATAGATGAAATTGCGCTCTTCCTCGATCCCTTAATTGGACGAATGATTTCATTCTATCCTGCACAAGTAGGATCTAGGATTAAGGCTTATGTTGCCACTGTAAAAGCTACGAGTGCCTCCTGCGGTCTATTGCCAAGCAATTGATTTACATAAGGCCCTATATTAGTGTTTCTTCAATATTGATTTTTAGCTTCAAAATTTCAAAACAATACACATGTAATCCCAACCTGGGCCTTAACTGACTATGAACAAGCTCTGTCTGGATTCCTGAACATTGCCTGTATTGAAAGAACTTCAGTTGACAACATTGAATCTTCTTCTATTCGTTTACACACTTCAGAGCTCGTGTCAGTGCATTAGCAAGCGTGTTCGAATGACAGTTTAGAGAGGATTTGAACATGGGAACTGGTGTTAAATCCAGTAGGAGTCTGATCAAAACTTGTACTAGTCCATTCCAAGAAAAATTTAGGCTGTATAAGGCGTAAAGGTGGTCTAACGTCATAATAGATAGTTCATTTAGTTTATTGGGTAGTTCAATGCGTGGCTCTTCCCTTCCCGCCATTAAACTTAAGGCATTAAACTGTCTAATAAGTCAGAAGGAGGACAGGAGTTCATATTATGTTGTCTATCCTCTGTAAACAGCTTAACTCTGCATGTTTAAATAATTCGAATTATATGCACCAATTAAGAAGTCTGGTACTTTATTTCTGCACGATGTTTTTTTGTGTCCTTGTGATCTTATTATTTCGCATTTAGTTTTTCTCTGTGCTTTTTTTTTACTGAGCATCTCTAGCTCTTAAGATAAAAAGATCTTCAAACAAATCCGCTTAATCCCTGTTCAATTAATGCGCAAAATTTCACGGAGCATTCAACATCTGGATTAGTTTGCTGGCATAAATTAACTGCCTAGAAGCGAAAAAGACGTGATTTTGCTTCCTTTAATTGGCATGCCGTTTCTGACAGTTTGAAATCGAGAAAATTGGTTTTCCAAGGAATGTAGTCAATCTTTGCTAACCGCACGAATCTAGATTGCAAGAGTTTCATCACGTAATAAAATCAGAAAAGGAAATGTCTAGCATTTGCCAGTTAGATCCCAAATTTGAGACAACTCTTGAAAGAAAACGTTTCTGGAAATTGAAAGGATTGCTCTATCATCGCTATGCTTTCAATGTTTTTTTTGGGTTTTTTAAATGCATAGACCGTACAGACCGATGCACGAACATCAGACACAAATTGCAAAAGGTTTTAGCTTTTTTCATGAATATAGTATGTGTGGTTTTTAACATATATACGAGGATACGTGTTCAATATGTTTAATGTATTATGTGGATTTTAATGAAATTTGGTACATTAATTGCCTGTAAGTCTTATCTTCCACATCCTTGCTGTATTAATTGATGGTGATATTCCTGGATATTCTGCACATTTAAAAATGTTTATAAACAATGCCGCGTCAAACTAATGACATAATTAATCTGCGAATGTGTCTTGAATGTGTCTTAGTTCATCTTCACACAAAAATTGTAGAAAAGATTCGTAATTTTTCTACGAATGATAACTTTTATTTTGTAAAAAAAAAATAAAATAAACCTGGTTTCAGCATAGCATAATAACGATTTGGATGCAACTTCACATATGACTTTGTATACTATTATAATATTTACAATTTTGTAAGAAATGTCATTGACGAATGATCTTATTTTTATAAATTATCAAGATGTGTTTTATTTAGAAGCTATAAACTTCAAAATACATCTTATTCGTGGAAATAAAAAGAAATTTCTAACGTGTTCTTTTTAACTGGTATGCCAATGCCCCGTGGTACTCTTGCACCTATTTCCTCTTCAACTTAACAGTCATTCCCATTGTAAGGTCCCTTTCCTATAATTAAGGAAATGTCACAGTTGGACAGCCTATTTCAGAGTGAATGTGACCTAAATCCAATAGCCAAACCTTCCAAAATCTTCTGGTCAGTAGAACCACGTGTTCACAAGTAGCTGGTTAAAGATGTTCAATTGGCTGAATTTTACTGTGTAATAGCAGCTCCGGGGATCATGCAAAGGGCAAGGGGTGCGAAGGTATTTATAAAACTTGCTTCGACTTGAAAGGGCATACTGGACAGTCTGGCTAGCTGTAGTGACTTCGCGTAATTCGTTTTCATCGCTGACTGATAAGTTTTGGACTAGGGCTAATTTGCTCTACCGCGTACGTGGTATGTTCAGTATTATGGGTAAGTCTACAACAAATTCATTTTATTACGAATTTGTTTTATTTTAATCCTATTATATGCACCATTTTGTTCCGCAAACAAAGGTGATTTAAAAAAAAAATATATGTATGCGTAGCACCTGCCACCTACTTACGGATTACCTTCTATATGTGCAATCTAGTGTAGGCCTACTTAAAGGGGGGGAAATAGTGATACCTCTGTTCACGAACATAATCCGTTCCTTGACCCTGTTCGTGACCCGAATCACTTGCAATTAATGTAAATCCAAATTATCAACACTTGTTGTTGGGACTCTACTGCACCCACGTGAACTGGGTTGCTGTTGGGACGTGGCTGTACGCCGCGAGTCACGTGCGCTCGTGTTCGTGAACCGAAGCATCGTTCGTGAAACGAAGCAAAATTTGTTCGCAAATGGTGTTCGTAGTCGGAGGTGTTTGTGATCCGAGGTATCACTGTACTGTAAAACATCCCCAAAACCTCTAGTCTAGTCTAATGTATCTACTACTGGATTTAGATTACGACCAGGTAAATTACAGGGAATTTTCCTTGGAAATGATATGCGTTGTTTGTGAAACAGTCGGATATAAGCTTGAAGATTACTGCCACGTGACATGAGTATCCCTATCTGAAGTTCTTCGACCGCTTGAAACAATCTCCTCATACGGGTGTGTTATCTGATGCCATATTTGAAATATAATGGGGTTATTTGGAGATTACATTGATTTGTATAATTGTATTATAATCCCCGTGTTAACTACAGGGCAATAAATTTGAATTGAAGGGTTTCTGACACAGTTTCTCAGGGTTGGTTATCAGAAATGTAACTTTGTTTTTTGATCGAGTAATCAAGAAATCTGTTTTCTAAAAAAAAGAAAAACAAGCTTGACATGTCAGGCAACAACAATTGCAAATGTTTATTTAGAAGCTACAAACTTTAAAATACATGTTATTCGGTCTTAGTTATTTTATTTTTTACGTGGAAGTAAAATGAAATTTTGAACGTGTATGCCAATGTCACATGGAACTTTTACGCCTAATTTCCGGTTTAAGGTCCCTTAGCTATAATTAAGGAAAGGTAAAAATTTGACAGATCATTGAATTATGTCTGAATATTTCCCAATCATTCAGTCATAGTTGGTAAGAAGCAATATAGGAATTTTTGACACATTGTCTTTGGTTTGGTTGTCAGAAATGTTGCTTTTTCTTTGATGGACAAAGAGAACGAGTTGCCTATTTTTAAACGGACTTTTATGCTATAATAATAATATTCAAAAGGGGCAATTCGTTTCATTAGTAGATTTAATCTTAATCTCATTATTATAATCGATTGGTATCGCTGCATCTGTAGCGTTTTTGAGCAACTTCATTCATACGACTAATGAAATTTAGATAGCACTAAATTTGTAATTAACAGACGACATAATTAGATAGGGGACTGTCGTTCCCATCGTAAATGACATCTCTGTTTCCCTTGTCCGCTCTTCGTGTGTGCAACGTTTTTATCAATATTTAATTATTTGCTACGCTAATAATTTGCTTATAGTATAGGGCATGCTGGTGTAATTGAACTACCGTAAGGTTTATTGGCAGCTGAAAATAACCATTGAGCTAATTAGGTTGTCTGACTGACGCTCATTAAGGCGTATTTCGTTAGCCATCGATTCTACCAGAAATAAACGCTAAAATCCACATGCATTTTTCAATGGACTGTGGAGATTAGTAAGGGCACTTAGTATCATAAATGTTTGGAAAGTATAGCTTGTACATGTTTGTGTTCGGGCACACTGCAGTATGTTGTTAGTGAACGTCCATTATCAAATACAATTTCATTGTTAATCTGTCTTTATTATCTTAATATTAATTTTTTTTTGCATCATCCATCATGGACTTAGCATGGAGTATTAATAATAGGCTTATCTTTTCCTTTTTTATTCGTCCTTGCACAAGTTTTCATTGGCTGACTGTACAAATACAATTTCTGACATCTTGCCCAATGTTCGGTTTACGTGCAGGGTTTTGTCAATAGAGAGTTTGAGCCAGCCACCGCCAAAACGTTAACCTTAACGTTAACGGCGGGACTGGACTACCCAATGAACTAACTGGACGTCATGAGTGCGCATGGCATTCAGTCAGTTCATTGGGTAGTTCAGTCCGTGGTTCCTCCCTTTCCGCAGTTAAAGTTACGGTTAACGTTAAGGCGGTGGCTGGCGCAAACTCTCTAATAACTCATTTTTTTGAAATAAACTAGAAAAAAGTATTGATTCGAATATGCATATTTTTCCATATTATGAACCAGAAAAATCATTATTTCGTTTTAGGCTTCGATATGTATTTTTACTCATGTTACTGACTGGTTGTCAGAATGAACTTTAACATACAAGTAACAATGACTTGTGTTATGACAGTGCTTTGACGAAATGGGAAAATCGTTAATGCATGCATTTGCAAAAGTGAAATTTAACTTAATACGAGTGGATACGACTGACTCAAGCATCCCTCTTAAAAGCAAAGGTATACTTGTACACAAAATACCGTTTTCTGATAATCGATTTTGCTAGTTTATGCACACGAAGTTCAATGACGCAAGAAGAGACGTATGCCTTTTCTCAACGGACGGTCTGTGCAATAAAATAACATTGAGATATTGAAAGGGCTGCAAGGGATTTTTATCGAGAAGTACAAGTAGATTTTCTTTTCAATTTTATCAATCTCGCTTGTGGAATCCATTGTGATTCAACGGATCTTTGGTTTCAGGACCTCTTTAATCCTTTAACATTGGTAACCATGGTTAACATCAGTAAGTTTTTATCTCTAGGAGCTGTAGGGCCTCTCGGTTCTAGGAGATAAAATGGTCATGGTAGTCTTATCTAATGGAAGGTTTAGTTAATGATAACTATCATTGATATTTGATTAGGATCTTTCGATTTCTTAGTATGAAGTCTCACTCTGTATACATTGTTCCAAATTCGGTAAATACACTTAACTGAGAACACAAGCCTCCTGGCCCTTGTTTGTCCATGTAGGTCAATATGCAAATGCACTTTATCCTTCCATCCCTGGGCGTTTCAAAAGCCAAAATCAATCAAACTCTAGCGTTATTCCTTGGGCAATTTATCCTAGATAGGCAAGATAAATGATGACCACGCCAATTTTTCAAGGGAATAGCCCTTGAAACTGGCATGCGGACTTATAAATTTTGGGTTTATCCTCGGTCCCTAGGCGAGAGCGTTGAATTTTTGCATTACATTAGACCCTGTCGTGTGTATCGGTTAGGATTACTTGTATGCCACATTCTCCTATAGGGCCCATTTCTCCTCGGAATATTATTAGATTGTTCAACGAAATGGGCTTGTACATACATCCTCCGATAAATGATTTTCACGGAAAATCAACCTCCCGCTGCGGCACCCTCCATTTTTAATATCTCCTCAACTGCCAGGCGAATAATAATGGGCCGAGAGGTTTACTGTCATCGTTATTACTATTGAAAAATCAGCCCTCTTTTTGCAAAAGTGCGAAAAACGTAGAAGCTGCACTAAAATGGCTCGTAAAGTAACTCTGAAGTGCTGAATAAATTGCAGGCTTCTTATAAGTCATATAGACACTTAAAGTGTACTTATGCCCATGTAACCTTCCCCCCTGTATACCGTACGTGGAAAATTATACATGATCAAATTTAATAAGTTTCAGTTTTCTTCCTTTTTTTTCCACCGTTCGAAACTGCCTTTTTATTGCAGTTTCTGCCATTTGTTCTCAGTTTCTATTATTTAATTTGCCTCCTAAGTTTTTTTTTTTTTTTTTTTTGAAACTGTCGTTTCTGGTTCCATGCTTCACTCGCTATCCCTATCTCTCCAACAATGGCTCTCTTTAAACATGGTTTTGTAACACGTCCATCTTTTTTGGTTTAGTCTAGCATGGCTTTGTGAGATTGTGCAAACGCTGACATGAATTAAAGAGAGGTTGAACGGATTGCTGGCATCCAGACCTCATTTGTTTCTCATGATTTCTGACAATGTCTCCCTTGTTAATAATAAATCGTTTAGGAAATGTTGCCAGATTCTCCAGATTTTCAATCCCGAGGAGGAAGTTCCGCCCAACTTCAAAGTTAACTGGAGGTTCTTGAAGTTGGAACATGTGGTGGAATGGTCGTTTGATTTAGCAGCGATGCAGTAGATTATAAATATTTTAAGCTACGGCTGCATTTGCTTATCTCTGTTTTTATACAATTGCAGGGACTGCTTGATTAACCTTTTATGACCACGCTGTTTTCGAATTTGAGCAACTAGCGAAAGGGGTGTTGCAGACTGTCACGAGTTGTCTGTTAGATGCCTTGTTTTTACTAAATCTAGGATTAAACGAGGTTAAAAAAACTTGGTGTGGCAACAAATTACTTTTGTTAAACGACATAATTTGACGTCACCTCGGGAGTGAACACTTGGCGCCATCGTTTTTTCTGCATCTTCAATTGAAGCACGGAAGACATGTCTTGCATAATGTCGGGCTTTCACCCTATTGCCTTTAAGATGGATGGTCCATCTTAAGATGTAATATTTATGGTACATTTTAAGATTTGATATCCTCATCTAGGTATACCTTCAACTTATTGACTTTCATTCAGCTTATAGTCTTCTCTGATTCTATCATCTGAACTTAGTTAGTCAGAAGGTTCCTTCACCTGAGGGCTGGTGAGAAAAGCATGTTCCCAAAATTCCTTCAAAAATAGTCCAAAAATAAATGGATATAGAGTAGAAATCTTAAGGATGTCGATTTTTTCATCTTACATATTTAATCATAGTTACTCGTCTTAGTCATAGATACGGACAATCTGCAATGCCTCTGGGTTAGTTGTCATTCGCGCACGCGCACTCGTTTGTGTTCGCCTTGAGCTGCTGCGAACTGTCGTCTGCAAATATTTCTTGGACATTCCAAATTCACAACTCACTTTGAAGCGTACAAAATGGCAGCATTTGCTTCTCGTCTGCTATTGACGCGTGTCACGCCTTTTAGCAGGAGCGCTGATCATTTATCCGTTTGTGAGGTGCGCTAAGTGGGCAGAGACACCATATTTTGTCCGGGTGCGCCAGCTCACTTTGAGCTAAGTAAACAAAGTGGGCAGCAGGCCTTTGTCTAAGTGTGCATACATTTTCAACGTTGAGAGAATGTACAGTGGTACCTCGAGATACGAGTGCCCTGACATACGAGATATTTGAGATACGAGCCGTCGAGCGAGCGAAA
>JAUJYV010000439.1:0-42984 GCA_033995625.1 Ophyiulus pilosus
TGGAACTTTCAACATTCTGTAATCCAAAATGTGCTAGGTCCAAAAAGTTATATACACCGAGCTAGGTGGTTTAGTGGACAACGCTAATCGGAAAAGCTAAAATTAGGCATTAAAGCATTAAAATTCAATTTTAATGAAACTTTTCCCAGTTTAATAAGTTCGAAAACTCCGGTCCCTTGAAAATGGTCTTAACAGGGTTCCGAAATAATCTGTTTGAATAATAAGCAGTCTAGCTAATTCGAACAGGCCCCAGCCCCAATTAATTTGGGTTAGCGAGGTTTCATTGTATTTTATGGGTTTATTGATCGACCCTAATCGCCATTGGCCAGGGAATATGCGGTTTACACCTATTTTGCGAACTTCCATCACCGTTTATCTCATTCTAGCCATCAAGGTAAGGAATCAAATCCCAGTCGTCATGCGTAAAGCGTTACCACTAAGTCACCTATTATGGTAAAGGTCCCCAATCTCATAAAGCTGGAACGAAAGGGCCAAGAAAAAATGGATAGGAGCACCAAATTAGTCATGTGTAGACAGAAATTTTCCCTACTTCTAAATTTAGGAAAACGTGCTTATGTTCCGGAACTTCCCCATTTCGAAGATAAGAATTAACATACATTTAAAGATGACCAGTTTTAAAGAATATGAATTAAAACATGTTTAATTATCAGCATATCCAATTAAGGTAGCCAAAGATCACCAGATTCGCCTTGATTTTCTAACTTTAAATAGAAAACAAACAGTCCAACAATATAAGTAACATTTTGTAGTATTTATATAGTATATATATGTATATATATATATTTATAGTGCACAAACACACAAACAATGCCCAGCCTGCAGACTTCAACAATTGATTTTCATTCATACCAACACAAGCCCGCCTTGCCTTCAAAGCAAGCTCTCCCGTACTTTTCTAATACGTTTGTGTTTTGGAAAATCAGAATTTTAATTTAGGGAATTCAGAAGATCAGATTCGGAAGGTGTTAAATCCAGCACCGTTTACCTTAACCCAACTTGAAACGACCCGCCCGACTTGGTTGAAAAGAATCAAATTTAGCAATATTGTACGGATGAACCGGATTGTTCGGACGTAATGGATTTACGAGCCTTTTGCTTCCGCCGTGCGTTCTCGACGGCAAATCCCCGTATTCGAGTTAATGACAATTCAAATGCGGCAAACCTAACACGAGCAAGCTAACAAAAATGAGAAGCTGCGAATTTAAAATGAGTTTCTAATTGCACTAGTGAACTAGTGAATGCGACATTGAGTGAAAATAATTCACATTTCTGCTTTTCCTGTCAACGTCTTGGCAAAGAGTGTGACACCTAACAAATTTTGACACAATAAGCAAGTAAGATGAAATATAAAAAATCAGTTACGTTTGCAAAAATGTTTTAGCTACTAGGTTTTTGTTCCTGGGGCTAAACCTCGTTGAATGGTCAGATCGGCATGTAGCTAAGAATGTATATTTGGCATCGACACAATTTTTTTTCCCCCTCGCTATGGTGCGATTATCACGGGTATTTGTACAAATATATATGCAATATATTACAAAAAAAAAAGAAGGAAAGAAGGTAAATCAGTTGGTTTAAATCAGCGTGGGTGAAGGTGCGGAGAGAGACATTCCATTGCTCTTTCGGATACCGTAAGGAGAACGACCTCTTGTTGCATTTCAAGCTACAACAAAGCAATGTCTCGGCAAATCAGCCGGGTAAAATACACAAATTGATTGAGTTCCCGAACCTTCCCAACCGTAAAACGTTCGGATGCTCGCATGCTAAATTTGACATCGCAATCCGCTCTTGCACCATACTTTACACGACACGGGTTGGGGGGCAAAATTCTGCTTTCCGGAATGATGTTGGAATACGGGAGATAGAGACATAAAGGAATAAATTGTCGAAAATAATACCAAAAGTTTTGAGCCGATACGATACATGTATATGTATGGTTCATGTAGAAAAACGAGGGCTAAAGTTAACACGCAATTCAGGAGTTGAGCCATTTGTTCGTCCTCGCAATGCCGTGCAAACACACTGCCTTCGCCAGAGTACAGTTATGGCTTATGGTTTCTAGAAATGGGCAAGATTCAGTTTTCAGGCGTTTTATCGACATGCTAGTACTGATTAAACCACAGCTCTAAACAAAGGTTAGGACACGTTAACGGAGGAAGAAAGCAATAACTTCTGGAAACAAACACATGTGCGTTGTGGTGACGTCACCCACGCCTCATGGGGCACAAAAAGGAAGCGGAGGAAAGACAAGATATGCCAACCAGCAGACGAGATGTGTGAAATATCGGAAGGTAGGTCAAGATACGATTGGGAAAAAAGTCTCAGGGTGAGAGTTTCCCCTCACACTATTATGGCACCTTGTCGTTCTTTCTGAGCAACTTCACATAACCCCACTGGACTGGCTTATGCCCAGCCAGGTGATCTAAGGCTTCCCCGATTGTAAACCACTTGCGCTTACGGCCTGGAAACAAAAATGGAGAAAAGAAATGAAATGACTACCAAGAAGTAACGCTGTCGATAACGGCTGCATGAAATGAGTGGCAATATTATCTGTAAAGAAAAAAAAAACTACACGTAAATAAATTGATAGACAAAAAACCAATTGCAGTAATTTCATAACTAACTTTAGGCCATTAAAATGCAAATATAACCAGTGTAATTAATGTTATCGGATCATTCATAAATCACTTGCAGGACGTGTATCTTCAATATGACGGCAGCTATGAAAATTCTGATTTGCTGTTTGTTGGAATATTGCGCTCCTATTTGGAACCCTCACAGGCTGGTTCATATTCAGGATGTAGAGATGGTCCAGCGTAGGGCAGCCAGATTTGTTAAGGGCAATTGCCAACATTCTGCTGACAGAAATGCGCCACTCTCTAAATTGGGACACGTTGAGATCCAGACGTGAAAAGTTATCTATGGGGTTATTCAAACCTTTTAATCTTTCTCCAAATTCACATCTTGTTTCCCATATATTAACACCAAACGGCCACTATAGAAGTAGACATATTCACTCAAATCCTTTGCCCGAGCTTCATGTCAAGACGGATGCTTACCATTGGTCTTTCTTTTTGCATGCGATTAGACGATAGAATAGTCTTCCTGTTTTAGAAGTCTGATCTCGTGATCCCCCAAGAGTGCAATTTGTAATATCATTTTTCCCAGTTTAATAACTTTTCCCGGCTTAAGAAGTTCGTAAACTCCGGTCCCTTAAAAAAATGATGTCTAAGTCGCTACTGACGTAGGTGCATTCTCCTGAAATTGGGTATGACCTTCTGTACTTTTATAACTTTGCTGTCAATAATTAAATGTTGTAAATGCACCCATTACACTAATTTTACGCCACCCTACAACAGCTTAAACCAAGAAGGTGATAGCATTGTACAACGTTACTTATGATTGGGTTTACGAGCCTGTTAAACAACTCAAGGCTGGTAAAAGCTTTAAGCAAATATGTTTAATTTTTCAATTTTTGACCTTACGATTACAACTTTTTGCTCATACATGAAGATATATGTAGATGTCCTGCATCCTTCGTGCCTCTTGGTTTAATAGGGAATTACCCTAATAGACCGTGAAAACTTGCATCATTAATTCTGTGAGTTGCATGTAGTACCACATTTCCAGCTGACCTAGCGCATAAAGGCCTTTCAAATGCCCCATTTGGTTTTATACCAAACACAACCATAACTTGATTTCCAACAGTGCCGATGCAGTAATTTTCAGACAATGGTTACTTGAGCACCCTAATGGCCAGAATTGCAACAAATGCATCACCTCAAGCATTAACTCACCTTTACTTTTAGAGTCTTCCCATTCATCCAGCTCTTCCGTTACGACTAAAACAAAAACAGCTGTCCTGTGCTTCCGTTCAGAATTCTGCAAAGTACAACCCAATTTGCAGTTGTAATGAATCTTGAAAGGATATTATAAAACTTACACTCGAGCACAACAATTGCCTTTCCCCCCAAATGACTACCTGTTTGAAAACGCTGGTTAAATACTGAATGTTATCACAAGTTGATCGGACCCGCCATTTCTAATTTAGTTAATTATGATAGACATTGAATGCGGAAGTAACGAAAGGTGTAAAAAACTGATTTTTAAAGCATGCTAAGCAACACTATCAATTCGAATACGTCAAACAGATAAAATCTGTTCTAAAATACTGCAGCGACAACTTTTTATTGCAAATAGTCGACACGAACTTTTGAATGGCACGTGCATTTTATTATTTTGTGATTAACAAGTATCAAAGTGAGCTTTAATATCTTAATCGGTATCGTCAAACCTACGATAAATTCAAGACTATTCTCAAAAACTATTTTTAATATGACAAGTTTATTATCGCATCAACAACAAAAAACAAAAAAAGATGTGTAGGCTATCCCAATTAGTCACCCGGCAGCTGGGGCACATAACATTGAATAAATAATCACATGTCACTGCCTTCTGGATGAATGACACGCAATTACATGTAACACAATGTGTTCCAGTCAATTCAAGCTGCATTATCCCAAAAGGCGCCTAAGTCTCGTGCCTGTACGACTGATGGCACTTGCAAAATTTAATGGAAATTTATTCTTGGCAATTTCACCAGAAATAGGTTCTCGCTAGGCTTATTCGGGTTATGTCTATATAAGCCATGTTTACTCAAAAATATAAATATTTAATCGCTAAATTCTGGAGGGGTTCCAAGCCAACAATCCATAGCCGGAGCTAGGCATAAATAAGGGTTGCAGAACAACAAGATGAACACCTCCAGAAATAGTCCAACACGTTTATTTTGTACCAAAAATCGATAGCGGTCAATGGTGGGTTGCATAGCAGGTCGTTCATCATATCTCACTTGTTACATTCCATTTTAGCTCACCTCAAAGATTCCCAGGCATCTTCCAAGTTTTCCTCTCACGCCTGCCTCTTCCATGACTTCACGGATGGCAGCAACACTTGGCTCCTCGTTTGGCTCCAACCCACCGCCAGGAACGATCCAACGATCTGGGGCTCGGCTGCTGGATACCAACAGCACCTATGTAAAAGAAAAAAAGAATATAGCTAAAAATACTTATATGCGAGCCCAGAAGATCGTCTCCATTGATAAGAATTAAAAGTAGAGACTTAGACCCGTACCACAGTTGCTCACCAAACTGTAGCTCAAGCTTTGTCTGGTCTAAGTATCATCTCAAGCTTAAGCTAAAGCTTGAGATGACACACATTTGGCTATCATGAGCTCATCTGAGAAACTTTTCTGTGCAGCTGTAGTATGCATCTGGGACTTGAGTCTCAGCTCAGTCTCAAGTTCATGTGATTTATACAACTGTGGTACGGGGGTTATGTTTTCTGGAAGTAGCCATCGGCTGAAGGCGTTTGGGGTCCAATGGCCCATGGCCATTTATCAAACTATGTCGTCATGTCAAAATTTATCCAATTTGCCAATCTTTTCTGAAATTTCCTCATTGCTTATTTGTTTGGTATGTACTTTCATATGTCTAGTTACCACCCAAGACATTTCCTTGAGAAAATTTCACGAAATTTCATGTTTTGTGTATATTGATAGTTAGTTAAACTTAAGTTTTACATTTTGCTTTTTGTAAGTTTTATGCTAAATACATTAAAGATCTCCTGATGAAAAGCAATTTTACAAAGTTCATGATTAGTGTTCCAATCACTAGTGCATCCATTTGGAGTTAAATAGATCTTAGGTGGTCATCGGATATTTTAAGGGGTTAATCAGCTGACCATCACTACCCATGGACAATGAGAAAAATAACGAAAATGAAAAATCAAAAGTTTAAAGGTGGGAAATTCGCCCATGAAGATAATTAATGTGCTGAAGAGCCTTGTAATAAGCTTGCTTTCATAAATATTCCCACTTTTAGAATGTGAGTCCTACGTTATTCAACCTTCGAAACAAATCATTCTGAGCTAATTAAGCTTTTGTCAGCCACTGCCATTATTGATAACATCGACAAACACCAGGTCGTAGATGGCCCTCAATCTACAGCCAAATCGTATCGATTGTGGCGTGAGATTTGAAAGGCATTTACGTGCCCTTCACATTTAATGCAACATTAGGCATTACCATGTTTATATTACGGTCATTCCGTGTTCTAATGAAACGGCACAATCAATGATCGATTAATACAGAAACAGACAAGGACATGCAGGCTACTTATTTATAATCATTGCAAAAGCGTCTATACTGTCTAGGTCCAAACTTCAACAATCAAAGCCGTACTGCCAGACAGAACCTAGCTCACTCACTAATTAACTACACCCAAACTTCAGTTGTAATTCCATCAACATAAATGTCCTCCAGTAAAGGGATATTCCTAGAAGCCTCAAACTACAAAACAGAATTTTCGAAATGCATGCTCTGTCAACAAACGAAACAGCTCCCCACGCAGGTTCGGTTGCTGTGCTTAGCAGAAGTGCATGTTACATAAATGCAGTTTCAGCTCTCTCTGGCTTTGGCCAACCATTGGAGGCGTCATGGTTTTTTAGAACTGCATATTATAGGAAATGATGCAGAGGATTGACAGAGCCGTGCATTCCACTGCATGAACATTTCCAGAAAAGGGGATCACTAGTGACGTCAGTCAAGTTTGCAGCAAGAGCAGCACATGGACGTCATGCGATTTTAAACTGATGGCACACTGGCATTTGCAAAGTGCTTTGGAAACCAACTTCTCCTGTGCAACAAAAGACATCAGACAAAATAACCGAAAAATGTTAACAAGGTGATGAAACAAGCTTTAAGAGGAACAAAATACAAAAAAAAAATGGATTGGCCACTGGCTGAACCCTTTTGGCTGTTGTTCAAGATAAATTGAAGATTTTGTCTACTGACAATCAACCTGACACTTCAACCATCACCTTCCCAAGTTCCAAATGTTTAAGTGTAAAAAAAGTGACGCACACGCAACAAATTTTACATTAAATCTGCTCCTCGCTAAATCTGTTTATGCACAAACAGATGTAGGAAGCTCCCAAGAATTAACATCGCTGACATACTATATAAAGATAGGAATTTTAACCATATACGTAGTACGTGCAGTTGTACTCGCATGGAATTTTAAAAAATGCATCTATTTTTAATAAACGTTACTCAAATTTTATGGAAATGCGTTGGCAATGATGTTAAGCAAGTGCATTCCCCCATTTTACACATTAGGCATCCTACTAGGTGTATTTTGAAGGTGATAAATATCAAAGCATCATGGCGAGCAAAAACTAATAATGTATACACGTACATGTTAAATTTGAAAAGGAAAAACAAACATCAATAATTTGATTATTATAGTCTGTGGGAGAGCAATAATATCCTTTGAATTTTGTTGGCTCATTGTTATTCAGGTGAAGTTATTGCAATTTAAATTAGAATAACAATAGCTCAAATGCAATAAGGGCCATTCAAAAAGGACGTCCCAGAAATGCATTCAAAAATTGCCAACACGGTGTCTATTTTAGCTCTGACCACCATCCTCACAAACGTCCTTATTTTTAATTTTTATTTAATTTTTTTAATTTTTTTTTAATTTTTTTAATTTTTGAAAAAGTAAGAGTATCCAGAAAATGTGTGGGAACATATTTTGAATGATTTAGTGAGGTCTTCGGAATGGGGCCCGGCGAGATGCCCTCGTGGTGTCGCGCTGGTCGTCTTGGAAAGCTGACCGAACTTGACCATTTAGAGGAAGTAAAACTCGTAACAAGGTTTCCTATAAATTTCCAAGCACCCGTATCCAGATTTTTCAGATTAACAAATTTCCTGAACTCGAAGGGAAATTCCAGCATAAAATTGGTATTGAACACAAATTCCCAACTTTACCGAGGTTTCATAAATTTTTTCATAAGGTTTCATAAAAAGTTTATTTGGGATTGGGCACACATATCTTCTCATGTCCCTTTCCCCTTTCAGTGATCTTTAAAACTTAATTAACCAGAAAAACCAAAAACTGAAAAATCCCATCATTAGTAGACATTCAAAATGGCTTCCCCCTCCCTCCCCCTGTCCACATGCCAGCAGATCCTTTACCCCCTCTTGAAGACGTCTTTTTTGAACGTCCCCTAAGGTTTCCATTAGTAGACTGGCTTTCAATTCCAATAACAATTACAGTGCTACGAAAATAAAGTCTTTATGGATTCAGCTTTACCACAGGCATGGCTACGACAAATAAGCTTCGACAAATTGGCCATAAAACACTGTCGTTGTACATTCTCTGTGATTAAGAACATTACAATCATTAAACATATCTATAAATACAATGACAGCTATTGCGTCTTTTGAGTGGACTTGAATAAACAGTAGGTACAAAATCAACGAGGTAAAACGAAATGCACGGTTGACTACATGAATTTTTTGGCTACAACATTTGTTCAAAATAAATGGCCGGTGGCGGCACCCCATAGCCTTGTAATAGCAACCCGAAACCACATCATGGTTGCCAAAATCTTTTTTGCCAGTATTCAAAATCGAAAGCCAAATCCTCACACTGAAAAGTTGCAGTGCCTTCATCTTGCCAAATAAATCAGTGATAGCCCACATTCCTCATCTCTTGACAATCCCTGTCATCTAGTCACTCATCTTCCCAATGTTTTCAATAATAACGCACGTTTTTACCGAATAATTTGGGAAAGTGCATGCCACTGAACTGCGTGTTTGTAAAACCAAAGCTTGCAGATTTGGGTTTGCCAATGAAAATCAATAACTCTGATCCAGCGTCATTAAACCCTATAGAAGAAGGGAAAAAACCTGCTAATATCAATGCAAACAAATTACTGGGTTGCCACATCGATCAATAAAACCTGTTTATCAGTGATGCATTTGTTGCTAGCACATGGAATTGCAAAATCTTGAATTGAACTTCGGGTTTCAAACGCTGAAGGTCTTACCACAGATTGGCAATGGACATTTTTTTTTTTAATTAGTCCGTTGACATCGTGTAAAAAAGATATGAAAACCCAAGTGAAAAACATTAATAACAATTTCAACCACCTCAAATCAGGCGTTTTTTGGCAATTTCATTTGTCTTCGCCTTCCTTCGCATACACATATTGTATACAAAGTCCCTGATCTGACATTAATCTTAACACACACTGACAGGACCGCTTACATTTTACTTGAATAACCCCATTACAAGCTCCTGTTAACGTTAGTATGCAACTGCTTTAGCAATCTATCAAATTAATCAACTTTTTAAGGTAATGGCTGTGCTCGCAGCCTTCGCAGACATTATTCGGAGACAACTGGCATTCGAGAATAATTTTCATAGCTATCACTCATTAAAACCAGTTTTAGGTTAGAAAACCATAATCCTGTTAAATATTAATACAATATTAGATTATTCTGTATACTCAAGTCTCCAGCAGCACAAAACCAGTGGCATTGGTTTTAATTCGGCAGAAATATAGCAGCCATTAAAATTTCTGAATTTCTAAAGATAAATTGTACATCGTAACCAACACAATTTTGGATCTCGGCTTAACAAGTTGCATGCAGTGCAAAACTGCAGTTCCCATGATGTACTAGGGCATTTTTGATATTTTACAAGTATTGACTATACCAATAAGACCTGCAGCTAAAGCTAAGAATAACTGCAGTAGTTACAAGTCAGTACCACGTATCCTCAAAAATGAGTAAGACTCAAAGTCGGCAACAGGCCGTAATTACCAAGCGCTAAACAAAACAACTGTTTGTGGTTCCTTAACTTCTCTTCCCGTCGCCAAATTAAATAGAGAAACATTGATTCAGTAAGACTGAGGTTAATTTGCAGACTTTGTCAAACAGCCACTGGCATTAAAGGTGATGTTTATTTTGATTGGATCCAAACCAAGCTAGGTGGGGTAGTGTCAACCTATCATTCGGGAGACCTGGGTTCAATTACTGGGTCCATGACTGGTTTTGTAGGGTTTTCCACAGTTGCTTCCAGGAAAATGCCATGCCTCTAAAAATCAGAAACGACCGTGCTCCTTCCCCTCTTCACATCTATAATAATTATCAAAAAATATGAACAAGTCCAAAAACTATAATCTTAATTGCCAGGTGGGCTGAGTCCCACAATGCATAAGCGCTTAGGGACCCTTCAAAAAGAACGTCCTCAAGAGGGGGAGTTGCTGGCGTGTAGACAGGAGGGAGGAAGGTGGAAAGCCATTATGGACGTCTACTAAAGATGATATTTATCCGTTTGATTAAGTTTTTAAAGATCAGTGAAAGGGGGAAGAGACACCAGAAGAAATGTGACCCAGTCCCAAATGTACTTTGTATTTTGAAACCTCGGGAAAGTCTGTTAATATGCTTAAATTTGTGTTAAAAACCAATTTTATGCTGGAATTTCCCTTCGAGGTCAACAAATTTCCATTAATTAGAAAAATCTGGAAAAATGTCGTGGAATTGACAGCGAGATGGGTGCTTGAAAATTTATAGGATGGGCCTTTGTAAGTTCCACTATAAATTTTCTGAAACCCTACTTTAAAAAATAATAATTAAGGACGTCTATGAGGGAGGGGGGCGATCTGGGCCAATATAGACACCGAATTCCATAATTTGGTGATGAATGCTTAAACTTTCAATTACACACGATGCCTTACCATACTTTCTTGTGCATATGTATTTTAAAAAAGCACATCAAGAAAATCGTTGGACTCAGCAGTGCACAATCCTGAGCGATACATTTCAAATTTGTAAGCCCATGCTGATAATAGACTAGCAGCTTTAAAACTAGCTTAGTAGTGGTAGACATTGCAGGCCAAGGTATCAGGCCAATAGCCAAGGATAAGTGGAGAACAGAACCTTGGGGTGAAGCAAGACCTTTCATGGCTAGCTAGGATTCCAATGAAGATTTATGTTGCAACAGTCGTTATTTTTGTAGCAATTTTTTTTACAAAAAAACGTGGCTTATAACGTCGTTATTATTATATTTTGCAGGCAAGTAGCAGTTTAATTAGGGAGTGGCAATAACTTTCGCCCAAGAAGTTTCTATTTTTTGCCTAATTTATAGTTTCATGCAATTTAAAGCAGTCAAATTTAAATGAGGCGATTGGCCTGCAATATAAATATGGGGAGCTGTACGACTTTGGAATAACCTCATGAGTGGATTCTCCGAGGCAATTTTCGTAAAGGCCATTATCATGGGCATGCACCCCTGAAGGAGTTACAGAGTAACAGAGCTATGAGTTTTCACATATACAAGAACGAGTTTGTTCTCCACTATTATAAATTATCGTAAAATTAATTTAATGCCGACACTTTTTTAATCACGTGTTCATTTAATCAGCATGCAAATATGTCGTTTTCCTCAAATTTGCATTTCAAATAGTCTAACCAGCGCTGCAAATGAGTATAAAGGCAACGGAAACACGTGTAGTTTTTTTTATAGGAATTGACTAGCAGAAAATGTTGAAATATACACAATTATGCCCAAAGACATACAGTAGATAAAATCTATCATGACGTCCTAAAACTATTGTTGAAATTAGTATCTGATCAAAGAAGGAAGTTTTAAACCAATGAAGACTGAAGTAGTTCTTAAAGGTACTGGTCCCAGCCAGTGTCTGTTGGTGGGGGAGGAGCATTATAGCATATTTTCAAGGATACCTTCTTGGAACTTAACAGGAAAAGATACAAAGTTGTCAGAAATAGCATGTGATCTTTGGGCAAGGTTAGTGCCCCATACTATAGGGCAACTTATCAAAATACTACATTGAATTCTAGCTTATTGCACCTAACGCATTTGATTAAAACTAAAATAAGAGCCAAAACATATGGAAGATGATGCTAATATTAGTTGAACCTTTTCTTAATATTATTTACCAGCTTGGGTAACTAAAATGCAAACGTAGACGATTTTTTTGGAACTATTATGGTACAAGTCTGGAAGGTAAGTGGGAGGGAAAAACCACACTTATACAATAGACAGGCAACGTAAACCCTGACGTAAAGACGCTCAATCATAACTTGCACTTGACCTATGTGTCATTTATTTCACTCAGTTTGGACCTGTGCACCATGTATGCGACTCAATTTGGACCCAAGTGCCAATCCGCAATAAAATAAAAAATTTCAACTAGTCATGGGCCAATCTTAAAAAATGATTAGCAAAATTAAATTCTCAACTTGATCTAACCTTAGACAAGTCAGAGTTAAGCTAAGCTACAAAATAAACCGACCATATTCAACAAGACAAGATTACAATTTCTTATGCATGAACAACATAAGCAAGAACATTTCTAAATTCAGTGAAACCAGTAACAAATCGTCCATATTCCAAAAACAACAGGCTTGGACAATCAACAATGTCGCAAGACAGAATACTATCTAGTTTTGATACGTATTAAATTATGCAAAGCATGTCGTTGCACCGCTTTATAGATAGCAACATGGCTATCCATGTGTTCGGCGACCATTTTATATAACGTCAAATGACGAGACAGATTCATAATAAATTAAATGCTCGCTAGTGAGCAATGAACAAAAATGAAAATCTCACGATTGTAGAAAGACAAGAAATAAATTACAACTGGATTATATAAATTTACCTCGGCTTCATCTTCACTCCGAACGCACAAACAGGCGGCTCTTTGCCTGTATCCCTCGGCATCGTACGTACGCGTTGAATTTGGTTTTTCTTTCACCATAATGAATTTGAATGGAGTTAAGGAAAGGAAACAATAAACTCACTAACTACTGATTGCAGCCCGTTAAGGACATGACGCGTATAGATATCCTCTTCTAGTTGTGTCCAAAAATGAGATTTTAATTAACGTAGCAAAGTTTACACCAACCTCCGGCCATATTGTGTGAAAAAAAAAATCGAATGAAAATCCCAGAGTCCTATGCGCGGCTGCTGCATCTGGTGGGCGGAGCTACAGTCTACGCATGCGCAACAGGATTTGAGTAGCCATGAAAGACACTAGAGGCGCCACTACCCTGATAAGTAATATCTACCAAAAATTAATAAAAGTAAACATTTTTAAAATATAATTTTCAAGTTTAGAATGAAAGACTTGTACACTTGTAAGTTTATAGTATTTTACAATTTTGATAAAATTTCGGTGCTTCTATTACGTGAACAGGTTAATCGGAAATTTTTCAGAACAAAAATTTAAATAAAGTAAAAAAAATATTATTAAACTTGTACACTTTTCATATATATTATAAAAAATATCCTAGTTTAAGCAGATCTGAGTCTGTTTATATAAATTTATAATGAAAGTTCTGTAAATATTCACTTCACTTGTAAGTTTACAGTACTTTACAATTTTGATACAATTTTGTTGCTTCTTCCATCAATGAACAGGTACATTTTGCACAATTTTTGTATATAATTTTTTCATAACAAAAATTACAATAAAGTAGATTAAAAAATTACAAAAAAAAAATGAATATTAACCCTTTAAGCGCCGGAAATTACAAATTGTCGTATATGTTGCGCCACCTTGATTTTACCCTACGAATCTTTGCCAGAGGGCGTTAAAAATCACATCACGTGACTAGAAAGCCAGCTGCTCATTGGTCGACGAAAACTCGAATGCGTCTGAATTTTCGTTGGCTTGCTGTAGTCCAGAAATGGTAAGTTAGATTTTCTGTTTTTGTTGAGGGTCCGTATCCTTTCGTTGCCCACTCTAAAAATGTGTCGATCCATCTGAAAGGCAGCTGCTCGTTCAGAAAAAATTGAGTAAATAGGTGGCATAATTTATTGGAAGAGACATTTTTGTAAAAATGTTCTCTTCCGCGATGAAGACGCGACCATTAGCGCACTCTGGCAATCAGCTACCAAAATACCTCAGTAAAGGCTCAGCTTGTATTTTTTTTTTCTCTCAACCTTGCACGTTGGAGGATATCACTGACTCAAGTTTGGTTTTAAACGAAATAATGCAATAATACATTTTCCCATCGTTATATCGACCCGAGTTTGTATTCTAACCAGATGTCCTCCAAAGTCACGAAAGCTAGATAAAGGGCTGTTACCATGGTAACCATTCTGGCATCTTGAGCGATCAGCTGCTCATCTCTTATCAGCTGTGGATCTGTTCGATTTTGTTTTTTGATATAGATCTTTTTATAAAAATCTTGTGCAAAAAGATCTTGTATTGAATTTTGTATAGGGAATTGGTATATTATGTCTTTTTATTTACCAAATCGTTCACTTAATTCTTAGGGGTGGATTAATTCATAGTGTTTGTCAAATTCCAATATAAATTTATACTACAAAAACTAAACCTTATTTAAGCTAACCTTTCATGATAAGTGAAACTTCACTTTAGGCTTATGTCCGGATGCCATCTGTCATTATAGGCTTATGTTAACTTGATGGACGTCACTAGTCTTCCTCGTCAGTATACCTGTTTTGTGTATAATATAAATCTCAAAATTAGAGCAAACAATACAAAGGATATGCATGAAATTTACATCCATAAATAATAAACTAGTGAGTGGTTAAATCTTGCGTAGGAAGGATTTGTTTTAAGTGTTTATTCACTTGCAAAAGCTAATAAATTGCATCCCAATGTTATTACAAAATTACTTGTTAACTACTTTTGGCAAATACAGCTACGTTTATACAGTACCAGACTATTTTACCAATAATAAGTTCCCAGTCAATGTTAGCTTTTATAATGCCATGAAAGCTTTTCTAGAAATTTGACCTTTTTTTTACAATTTCTATTAAAACCAGTACAGCAGCAGAAACCCAGCAGGATCAACTAGAACGTGGAGAACCAAAAAAGCGGCAGTAGGATTGAGCCAGCACTGGTGTACTTTCAGAGCTTATGGAGAAGAAAGAAGCAGACTGCGACTTTGTGCATGTAAGCAATTTGGCGTTTTCGATCTTGGCTATTATGTACGCCTTTCTCTTTGATGTTGATACTGGTCAATAAACGTTATGACTACCATCGATGTTTGCTCGGTCCAGTTAATCTTTCAAATAAAACGTGTTGAAATGCTGTTTGGCAGTGGTTGATGCCCTCTCAATAAAGGATTTTCGGGTGCTCATTTGAATCTAGCTGGAACCCTTCATTCACCAAGTGGGAGGCCACTCTTCAATGCTCTGCTTGAACGACTCCACCGTGTGCAAGCCGCTGATAAATCGCGAATTACAATTTTACCAGACCATGCCCGAACCGTTACACGAATTCACTCCGGAATTTCGAGGTGAGAGGAATTTTGATTATGGGACCTTAGTAGGCTTGGAGTGACTTGGGGACCAACTGGATGGGGGAGTGGGTATGTCTGCAGGCCGTAAGTATCTGTTGATCCACCAAGGGCTGGGAGGGTAATAGAGGGGGTGGGGTCAGAGGGAAATACTCTTTCTTTTGTGCACTTTTAATTTGCAGGCCATTGGTCTGTCAGTCAGTTGGCGGCCTGCTGCTGTTGATTGATAGCTGCCAGGACGCTCAAATTATGCGACCGTCAAAGCTTGCGCAATATAATCCCTCTCACGCTAGTTGAGGCAGGGAAAGGTAAGGGCATGTTGCCTTGCGATCTGTAAAGATGATATCACTGCTTTTCCGTCATTCATTCGCACGTTTTTTGAGATTGGTTTGGTTGCCGAGTCATTTGTTTAAAAAATGCATCACTTAATAAATATGCTTCCTAGAATTATGCATCACAGATTTACCTCTGTTCATTTTTCATTTTTAGAATGCGAGTAAAACTGGATATAAGAAAAAAAAAAAAAGCACATTTTGATGCTGAACACCTCAAATAATTTGGAAACCTCGATTTTAGAGAAAATTCAATCCGAAAAAGACCGCTCTAACCAATCTCGAAAACTATTGCTTCCCCAAATTGCACTATTGCGAAATTTCTTAACCGCTTTCCCCAACTAACAACAAGGTGGCGGCCCAACATCAATTTGTTAACAATGTGAGCTAGGCACGATTTTGCTTCGAAACGTGTGAAAATCGGACGTTGCTTTCGACCCGCATTTTTAACAAATGAACCAAAAAAAACATCTGCTTGCAAATCTTTATGCAGTAGCTCATCAGTTAATTTTGCTTAACTTTGGCTTAATTGCAGGTGTGGTCGAAGTATCGTTTCACGAAGATGCCAGTGGCTACATCACAGTAACAGCATTTCTTCCAAAACATCAGAATTTACACACGTCATCCCCTTCGAAATCCATTTCGGACGGCTCGACAGCACCCAAGGAGCGCGTACGTCTTCGGCGTTCGGGCCACATCGAGGTCGAAGGCTCGTGCGAAGACTGCTTCGAAGACTCGCAGGCATCTTATGACCACTTTGGGTCGAAGGCCATATTGAACCCCTGGGTGCTTAAATGCCACCGCGATCAACTGGGAAGGATGAGCTTCACCACAGATGGATGCACGACACAAAGTCTGAGAAATTGTGAATTTTTTTGCGAATGCTTCTTTGGCGTCTTTCCTAAACGCTCATCCCGTCACGATGCTTTCTTTCAGAATTCATATTGTTGGAGAATCTCACGCGCCACCTAAGGTACCCTTGCGTTTTGGACCTCAAGATGGGCATCCGGCAATATGGCGATGACGCATCTCCGCTAAAGCGACAGCGCCAAAAGGACAAAGTGGCAAACTCGACGTCCAGTAAACTGGGGGTCCGGGTCTGCGGAATGCAGGTATAGTCTTTTCGTTCACTGTTAGGGCACTGCTTTTCCTTCTAGGCATTGTGCCCTATGAGGCCCGCCAGCCAATCTCTAACTGAAATTCACATGCTTTCAGGTTTACCAGCTGTCGACCGGTCGTTTCATTTGTCGCAACAAATATTACGGCCGCAGTTTGACCGTAGACGGCTTCCGGCAAACTGTCCATCAGTTTTTGCATAACGGAGTCGCGCTACGCCTGGAGCTCATTCCCCTCATAGTCAAGAAACTTCAGAAAGTCATGGTCATCTTGGAGCAGCAGGAGGCCTTCCGCTTCTACACCAGCTCGCTGCTGATCATCTACGAAGGGCAAGTAGACAGACACGAACCGATGAACCACGTCAACGGCAAGATGGATGATCAGAAGGACAGCAAGGCAAAGAAACTAACACATACGCCTTTGCCAGAAGAAACTACGGTTAACAGCGGAGAGAAAGCAATGCAGAATGTCAAACCCGTCGTTTTCTCGGGTGCAATATCCCACGCAAAACGGTGCAACGGAGCTGCCGGCATCAAAGAACCTTTCGTCGATATACGCATGATTGACTTTGCACATGCCACGCATAAGAAATTAGGTGATCCGTGCGTGCACGATGGGCCCGATAAGGGCTACATCTTCGGATTGGACAACGTGATTGCGACGTTCAAAGCAATAGAACGGGAAAATGCTCACGAATGATAAAAGCCATGCGCCGTGTAGAGTCGTTTGTATCAAACAGCCTCGTCAGCGCGGCACCAAGCGTTTCTTCGGTTAGCGCATACCTCATTCGGGATGCGAGCATGTTGAGGTCCAAGCGGGGGGGAGGTTTATTTTTTTATTTCACCGTTTTTAAATTGTGGAAGCTGAAACTGCGTCGTTTTTTAACAACGTTTTTCCACGGCGTTCTGCAATCTGCGGACCCAGACCGCCCAATAATCGCTGCCTCACTGCTTCACCCCTCCAGTTAATTTATTGCATTATTATTAATTTTATTGATAAGATATTTTATTTCGGATGTTGTTATCCACCCTGCATAATTAACGTTTGCACGTCTCCTTTTCCGTTGTAGCAGCGTTTCTCAGACGGGATTGGTTGAATTAAAATTGCCAGGCTTCTTTTTTTTTCAAATACATCAGTCTCTGTCATTAATGACTCCAAAAGTGTAGCACCGCCTATGTCTCATCGCCACATCATCGAGACCGGCGCAGCCGATCTTACCTTTTGTGAAGGGATGCCACATAAATCCACACTGCAACCACGTTGTGAGGATACGGATGGACGTGAACAGCTAGAGCAAATTCTAGATTCGGTCCTTCGGTCGAATGGACGCCTGTGGCGTACACAGTGTTCAAGATGGCCTCCATTTCGGTGTACGGCATGCTAATGGGAAAGCCACACATCTGAAATTCCGAGATACAATAATAAAAATCAACTTTTCCCCAACTGATGTTAGGATTCCGCAAAGTTTAAACAGGTGTTCCGTAAGATGTAGAGGTGAAGAAGACAATCAGTAGTTCAATTACTGTACACGCTATTTCGTAAATTTTTTGGAATATATTTCAAGGATTTCATGGTTCGTCCATTAAATCTTGAAGGACCTCTTCCTACAGCCAATTACCAGAAAATGTTTTCTGAGAGTCCCCACAAAACTTGAAAAAGCATTAACAAGTTTCTATTTATCGATTTTGAAAATATAGTTGTTTGTTATATCGGATTTTTCCAATACAGTAGAACCCCTCTAAACAAATATTAGATGCTGGTCCCAACTCGGGGCTCATAGTCTAATCTAACCCTTCTAATCTAATAACCCCTCTAAACTAATACCAAGCACCCGGTCCCAAGGATATTAGTTTAGAGGGGTTCTACTGTACTGGATCGGAAAAACTGGTGTTTTAACACTAATTTCATGCGTTCCCCAAATTTGTCCCGATGATCAGATAACCTGCTCTACAAATAGTCTATCGGCTGGGTACAGTCGAACCCGCTTAATTGCACATTTTCAGCTTGCCGGGTCACTGTGCAATTAAGCGGGTTCGACTGTATAAGGAACAGCAGTTATTCAGGCACCATCAAAAATGTCCTCGGATTCATGGTGCAGCAGCTCACCTTGTACACTCCCAATATCGTCTGCAGCTCAACCTGGATTTCATCTTCGTTCCAAACGCCAAATTTACTAGATTCCATCCTTAAAATAAGAAAGCTCTCGTTTAACAGTGATCATTAATGTAAATGCTACTCGTCTAGTTTCAATATACGTATAGGATCGCCTTACTTTTGAAGTATCTTTCGTAGAACCTGGCTGCTGTGTCGGTTCCACGACGTGCGAAACCTCTTTCTCCACTGCATCATTTGGTTCCTCAGCGTCCTCTCGATTTTCTCACGCAATTTTTCGACGAAAGCTTCTTCTGTTTTACGGTACGAAATCACTTCCGGCTAGAAAACAGAAAAACTTTTCATGTGGTCTGCTCGATTTTTATGGTTGAGGAATGTCAGGAGTTGTCGGAAGTTGTTTCTGCATTATGCAAAGGACTGACCTGAATGCTGGCGAGTCCTGGGTTTCGGAAGCTGTTATCGAAGAATGGCCGCCAATGCTTTGCATTCTTGAAATCAAAGGACATCCGGGATGGTTCGCACGATTGCTGCATATTCACCCATAACTAAAAATGAGTAAAAATGGGGAACGTCAGCTTGCCGTAAAAATCTTAGTCACCAAAGACGACCGACTGGCTTCTTTCAATTACATTTTCTTGATTGACGATACAGCCTACGCTTTGCACTGGGCAGAAACTGTCGTGGACACTGAAACTCTCCCCAGTGCAAGCGTTCCACAATTTGAATTCGCTTTCACTTTCAGTCAGCACGTAAATTGTCCGACCTTCGGGTATTGCAAATCCTGTGAAGAAAACACGCATTAGATAAAGGATATCTTCTATGCAAATACAATTTCAACTTGTTCATGAATAGATAGGTTCACCTATCAACAGCCAAGCTTTCTTCTTCAAAAACAGAAAGTAGTTGCAAAGAAGGATTGCATGTTCCTCTTGATCGCCCACGAGCATGTTCAGGAATTGCTATACCGTAACAAGAAAACAGTTTAAAAACCTGTCATAATGCCATCAAGAGCAACTCGGCAAATTTGTTGCAGACTCCGCTTACATCGCTGGTTGTCCAAATGTCGCAAAGTCCCGGAAAAACCACAATGTCCGAAATGATGGGAATGAGGGAAACGAACCGTGCTACCAGAAGCATGCCGTCCTCCGTGGTTTCCTTGCACAAGTCTTCGGGGGGCGCCAAAGGCTGCAAGAACCGAGTCACGAACACAGACTTGCCCTCGATGTTGATCACCAATGCTTTCATCAGGCGTTTGGGAAAACTCGACAAAAAGGACGTTTTGTATACTTCGACCCTCTGCACCAGCTTCTCTGATTCGAGACTTTCGAACTAAACATTAAAAATGAGAAATGTAAAATTCTATCGCGATAAAAACAACTTGTTAACGTAAGTACAAATACAATTTTTCCATAATGAGTTATTTGTCTTGCTTCTGGCCTGATTATAAAAATCATTTCCCAAATGAACAAAATATTTTCAATGATGAAGAAAGAGGGAATAAATTCAACACCGGACCTCGGTTTAAACTCTCATCCGAAAGAGCCGTCACTCAGGGAATTTCTTCCATCCGTAAAAATTCCCACCGACCTCGACCGGGGAGCGAGCCCCGCAACTTAGGATCGAGTTGCGAGCACGTAACCCACTCGACCGCCGGCGTCGGCAAGATGGATTAGCCTAGCTAGACTTAGATAGTCGGACTTTACAATAGGCCGTTCATGAAATTGTTTCATATAGAATGTAAGAAAAAATCAATAAAAATACCTTTTCCTTGAGAGGTTCTGGTAGGGGAAGCGTTGGTTCCAGGGTGATGAAAACGGACAGATAGGTGTGTTCCTTTTCCATTGATGAGGAACCAAAATCAGCACCAAGCAGATTAGTCTTTCGAAGTTCCGAATCCTGTGTGTACCCCAGCAAAATGGGCTGACGAGTCACCTGGAATGTGCCTTCCACCCGCGTGTTAAGGTACAGTGTAGAAAAGGGAATCTGCAGGGAGCCCAGCCAGCGCTTCTCGATGCGCTGGTGAATCAGTGAGTCCCTGTCGCGCTCGTCTTCCAACAAATCAACGACCACCTCGTCGAACAGGTTGAAATAAAGCACATCTTTCACTGACTGCAGGTTACTTGGAGAAAAATCTTCATTGGGTGCTCTTTAGAAAACAAATCTTATATTAATATAGCACAACTGGGAATAGAACACACACTAGAAGAAACCCACTTAAGAAGTTTTGCCCTTTAAGAAGTCGAATTTTTGCAGTCGTTAAATCTCACGGTCCCAAGAATACAATTATAATGTACATGTACCGAAATTCCAGTTGCAAATCCTGGTTCCAGCACGGGTTCGGACCAGAGCTGACCGTGGTGTGCACCGTGTCCTGTTGGAACGTAACTTCGACTAGAGGTTGCACTAGCGGCTTAACGGAGAAACAAAATTAATGTAACGAAGTTGTTTTCAAGACACCGATATCCTTAGATGTCCTACCTCCTGGGTGGGGACTGCGCTGGTCGTGGTCAACTGTCGAGGCATCCGTGACGTTCTCTCGCTCTCTTTTCGCACGGGGACGTTAAATGCACTGGCAACGTTGACTAGGATGGAGACAGCAGCTCCCCCAACATTCTGAGCTGTCACTTTCTTGCGTTCCTTCCTGGTGGGCCGAAGCGGCCTCTTTCTTTCAGCGAGATTCACTAGAGTCGAACCCAGAGTTCCAATGTCGGGGATCTGCTCTTCGCTCACCAAGTCTGACAGTTCCTTTTTGTGCTGGGTGAGCTGGTATCGTTTCCACACCTCTTCCCTTACCTGGAGACACATTTTGTGAAACTTCAACACCTCATTCTAATTCAAATATACTTCTTAAGATTCCCAGCGTGATTTCGGTGTTTCAGCGTAATCAAAATTACAAACTACCCTGATGAAAGCTAATTTTACCTTCCAAATTCCCAATGTTCCTAAGTTAATGTGCCTCCCAAACCCATGTAAAACAAAAACTAACCTTGTTAAGGTACTGTGTAACTTTCTTGCGGTAAGAATCCACGTCCTCGTCCATTTGATCAGGCGGCAAGTGCTCGTCCTTCAAACGTTTTTCGTAAGCCTTTCAGCAAGTAGGAAAAAAAAACATTGGCATGAATTATCCAGCAGAATTCCATTTCGAATTTTAAGGAGAAAATGACAAAATACCTTGAACACGTCAGGTGAGATGTCTTGCTCTCGCATTGGAATCATGCGAAAGTTTCGGAATTCGGGAATGCCTCGATCACGCTGCTGAATCAGGAAGAATCGACGGCCGAGGAAGAAATCGTCAGTCTGGATGAAGTTGAACTCCTCCTGCAGTTGGTTTAGTCTAAAGTATTCTTTATTCGTCAGGGATAAAACTCCATCCTATAAAGAAAAATGTCCTCGTACTAAATACTGCGAGTTTGCTGTCAAATTTCTGAAACCGTACACATTTTTGTGGCTTTGGAGGTAAAATAACCACGATGAAATTCACACAAACTTACCTTTACGCATTTCATGAGCAGCGCATTAGCCGGGTCGTTGGGGTCCAAATCGCTCGATTCGATCCACTGCTTTAGTTTCTCTGGGTCGGTGATGTTCTTGGCCCCGAGAACACTGATGGGATCATTCTTCAGAAATAGTGGATGGGCCGTCTTGTCGCTAGGAAGCAGCCGTTTGTCCTGGTTTTTAGCCCATGTAATGGAACAGTGCACTAATCCAGAAGTGAGCAAGGTAACCGGCATATTGGTACTGTCCAAATCATACGTAAAAGTTACACCTGCAGGAATAATGATTGGCATTACCAAATTAATTAGCGATGGCATATTGAACTGATAATCCGTGATTGAATCCGAGATGCATTCTCACCACTGCCAATGCCATCGTGAGAGTAAGTAACCTCTTGCTGGCTGCTGAAATCGAGCTGTTCGAACTTTGCATGTGCCGAAATGTTGTCGTTGCTCGATGGAATTGGGAGAAGCATTTCTGTTAAAAGTTTGGTCGATAAACCCTGTGTCTCGTACAGCTGTAAAAAATTAACATAATTTTAGAGATGAAGTTGGTTAGGTGTTACTTTCTCGCGTTTCCAAAAATTCAAATCTCCTAACCTGTAGCGTAATAGATCTCGGATACTGAGAAATGCAGATGTGAAAAATTTCGTTGAACGTCAAGGTAAAATCCTGACCGAGGGATCTGAAATCAAAACATGTTCACTTCGGAAAAACGTTTACAAATATCTTAGATGCTCGAACTTATCGACACAACATAATCATTTTTAATTCTCTCCAAGCTGATTTTTCCACTTACTGAGTAGCTGTTTTGGTGACTTCTTTTTCGTTGTAAAATATTTTCGCATGCAATTTGCACCTAGACACGTCAATCCTGCGCTTCTGCTCTTTTCTATAATACACATTTCGGTCAAAAACGAGCACAAGTAGAAAACGAAATTGTAATACATCTGAATAAATGGAAATAATATTTACTTGGGACAAAGTTCCGGCGATGTAACCGTGCCCGTATATGAAAGTTCAGGATAAAATATTGGCTCGCCCGGATGCCGCCTTATTTCGAGGGCGTTCTGTCGAATCTTTTCCCTCGTCGCTTCTTCGTCGAAAGGAGGCGGCAAGTCGGGTGCAGTTGTCACCTCCTCTTCATCGTCATCGTCTTGGCGTTCCCCGTATAGCGATTCCTCATCGCCATTTTCCTTGCCTTTGCCACGCGACTTGCGCTTCTTCCTTTTGGATTTTGAGCGTTTATAAGCTTTTAGTTTTCGCTTATAAACTTTCATGGCTTCCAAATGCCGGGCCTCGTGGTCCTCTCTTTCCTCCTCGACTTCAGCATTTATTGTTCGTTCCCAGATTTCCAAATCTGTTTCCCGATTCACGTTTGTTCTGAAAAAAACGTCCTTATGTTTACAGCTGCACATCGCATTCTAACTAATTGTTTGTCGCATTCGTCCTGTTAAATCAATCGATGCAGCTCTTTCCCTAATCAATTACTGAAACGTGCAAACTACTTGCTTGATTATCTTCAGCTGCAGTGTTGTGTTTATATATCTCTGGCTCTCCCGCAACGCTTTCAGCATTTTCCAAGACCGCAGAATGCGTTTCAGCAAGGTGCGATCTGCTAGCTCTTCACGGTGGAGACGTTGCCGCAGCAGGCGGATTTCCCTCCTATACATCTGCAATCGCTGCTCACGGCTGTTCTTAGCATTTGTGTCGCCCTCCTCTAGTGCAAGCAGAGCAGCTTCCTGCACACTGGCTACAGCTGAACGCAGGACATCCAACTGTACAAAAACCCTGAGTTCAATCCCGTGTTAAAGAAGCTTGTCTATCTATATAAGATTATTTTGAATCTTACCTTTTTTGTTAACAATTCCACAGAGGAAGTTTCGTGACGCTTGCTGTACTGACGATGTAGGGATACGAGATGAGAGGCGATGACGTGTTCGCGGCTAAACAGATGATGGTGAGTGAACATGACCTGTCCAATATTGACATCGAGCTGGTATGAGCCTGGAATATCTACGCTGTCCAACAGTGCCGACAGATCCACGTATCTTGCCTGGAAAATCCAATAAACAAAAAAGTTCCTAAATATAATTGTACGCTCGTGTGTTTTTATACTCGTGCAATCAATTTTAGTAAGTCTGTACAACAGTTTAGTTGTCCAGTTATTGCAGGCATAATACCTTTTTGAATTCTGTTTTGATCGGAGGCTCGTCTAGATCGTCTATTTGGGGACGAGGAGGGTTTTCATCAATGGCATCGGGCAGAGCTAAAATTTCACCGTCTTCTCCAAACCATTGCAGTTCCTAAATAAAACAAAATATAAATAATGTCTGATCAACAATCAAGTCATTTATTAGAGCAAACATTGAGTGTGTTGAAATTTCAACAGTTTTACATCTGAAGTTTTACAATAATTTTGAGCATATGTTCCGCAAAGGTGTGTGTAAAACTATAAACAAACCTTATTTTTTAGCAACCTGTGCTCCATCTTGTTGCGGTTGCTTGGCCTCACTCTGGGAGGTTTTCCGACATAAAATCCTTCATCGGCCAAATTCCGAGGAACCATCGACTCGGGAAGTTTCGCCTCGGTTGGAACTTAAACCGAACGTGAAATACATATCAAAAACTGATGAACACGAGTACACTAAATTCTAGAACTTTCTTAAAATCTTACCTTTAGCAGTGGAAGGAATGAAATACATATCATTTTCTTTTCCGAGCCTTTCTCGGAATGGTTCGTATGAAGCTGCTTCGAAATGCACCGGTTGCCAGCCATCTTTGATCTGGATCAAGTCGTTTACTAACAGTTTTCCATTTTCTTTGAAATTATTATGCAATACAAAGATTAGTTAATAGTAAGTCCTAAAACTGCCCAGCAATAAAAAAAATGTGCCATAAAAATGCAGTTTGTTTCATTATACGTCATATACGTATAATGAATGAAACAAAAAACTGCAGTTTTTCTGCCATTAACTGCACTTTACTGCAAAAATACTGCAGTTAATTTGAATAAAGTGCAGTAGATTTTCTGCGGGGTGTGGATTTCTTAATCCTTACCGAGATCTGAAGAATCTTGCATCGGCACTTCATTTACCACAGATGGAATTTCATCCTTTCACATGCAAAAAAGTAATTTTCATATTGAAATTAATGTCATTATTAACAAGTGACAGTTGATAATTCCGTCATACCAGTTGCGAGGATGTGGAAGCAACAGGTTCGGGAGAAGCAAGCAGTTTATCACGTCCTTGGACCTGTGTTGGTGTAGCAGCAGGCCGTTTGCCACCTGGGGTCCCAGTGTGTGATGATGCACGTGCAGGAGAAATTGCCCCTGAAGATGAAGGTGTCCGCATATCTTCTTCCCAGGTGCATGTAAAAAAATCGTAAGCTTCTTCAGCACTTGGAAAACTTTCCTGGAAATAACAAATTCCCATCATTAATTTCAGTCAGTCACAATGACAGTACATTCACTTTTTGTTGGCATTCCACAACCTTTTTTTAATTATTTTACACACCTGTACATTTAACAAAAATTGCTTAGTCTATTATACAAATCTGCATGCTTCAGAAATTGTTTTAAAAAAACAAAGATTAATTTTGTAGCTATGTTAATTCTAACCTATAGTATATAAACAATAAATGAAATATGTTACTGATCATTTTTATCTATCGTTACTGATCATTTTTAACTATCATTACTTATCAATTTTAAATAAAACCCTACGAAAAAAGAATGGTAATAAGCTGCTAAAACTCCTTTATTGTCAAGTTTTCGATCGCAAAATGGTAATCGCTAGTAATTTTGACAAACATCACTTTTAAATGAATACAAACGGGTGGCAAGCTCATCAACTTCGTCATAAATTCATCAAAATCTATTAATTTTTTTAAGTAAGGTGTCCAGAAAATTTGTTGAAACATACAGAGGTCCATCCTATAAATTTCCAAGCACCCGTATCGCTGCCAATTCCATGAAATTTTTCTGATTAACGGAAATTTCCTGACCTCGAAAGAAAATTCCAGCATAAAATTGGTATTTAACACAAATTTAGGCATAATACAGCATAATAAGTACATTTGGGACTGGGCACACATTTCTTCTACTGTCCCTTTCCCCTTTCACTGATCTTTAAAATTTAATTAAACAGAAAAACTAAAAACTGAACTATAACATCATTAGTGGACGTCCAAAATGGCTTCCCCTCTGTCCACATGGTGTCCACATGTCATCAGACCCCCAACCCCTCTTGAAGACGTCCATTTTGAATGGCCTCTGATAGGTTTTTGAAGCCAATAGTTTATTATCATCTTTTCTGTAAGAGAAACTGCCGGATTAACCGACCAGCCTCTAGTATCAACCAGGACGGATAAAAGGGGTTCTGTTGTTTAAGATAACTTAATTAAACTTTAAGAAAACTGCAATGTCATCTTAATCAATTTAAACGCAATGGGATGGCAGAACCACCTTAAGCACAAGTTGCATCATTTGTCAACTGGGATACAAATTGATCACAGAAGAATACATGTTAATTAGCATAATATCATGTATTAGAAAATATATACCTGTATAAACTAGGTATATTATGACTGAAATTCAAAACAAACTAATAAGTAGAAACAAATACAGATATGAAACCAAGATATAAGGGGACCCTTTATGTTAATGAAGGCTCTAAGAAAGGCAGAGGGGTCAGTATAATTCATCAGAATCCATTGCCTTCTTGTCAATTTGGCAAATTACCATGAAATGACAAATGAATGTCGTGGTGACAACTACATGGATTTGACATTTAATTAGGTCTGTCCCATAGTCTAGGCACGCTCCTCAGATCCATTAATCCTGATGATGTTTTACCCCTCATCTCGCCCCTCTTTAGCTTAATACTATTTTGCATTAATCCTGCAAGAGTTTATAATGTATAGATTTTCAGCATGGGGCTTTTAGACAAGATCTTTATCGATTTGTTCATGGCAAATAAACTCTGACAATTTCAAAATATTATAAAATATAAAAAAATTTGCTTTAAGAGCTCTAGTCTAGTGTCACTGACTTTTAAGGCTGCTGGACACCGATATTGCTGTATGGGGCTTTCACCGTTGATGTTCAGGTCCCATAGCCTTAAATGACTTTGGGCTCCTTAAACCAAAAAATGCACTGGTAATACAAATTAAGACTTAGAAATTCGGAAATAATAAATAATGGCACAGGAATGTCAAGGAAGAATGAATGAAAAAACACTTGAGAAACGTAGCAGAATTCATGCCAGGTGTTGCAATTTTCCTCTGGGAATTTCTCCAACCTATTACCAAACTTAATTACACTGAGGTGCGTGTTTGGGTTCTCCAACGTCCATTCATAGAGAAGAGTTCTCCAAGCGAGTCACGCAATCCATTCTTCCAAGGTCCGTGCCTCACCATGCCCTAAACCGGAAGGGCGACTGTTCTGCCCCTGATTCCACTTTTCTTTTCCCTGAGCCATGGAATCGTGGGAGGAGAACGCTGTTCTGCACCTCTGACTTTCTGGTGTATCGGGAATTACGCTTGGAGGAGCTTTTTTTTTGTGGTAATATCGTGCTGTTGCAGGGTACCCACAGGAGGATCAAATTGGCCTTAATCAACGTCCATTGTGATTCTAATTTGCGATGCTACTTTTAAAAGCACCCGAGCTCCTCCAGATGGCTGAGATTTCAAAATCAAATTAAGTCTGATTTAGGGGTTAAGCACGAAGGTTCCTTTGTTCGGGGTTTTCAACTGCAAATGGCCTAAACACAACTTCATGGGGTGATGGCCAGAAGGGCACCAGGAATTTGGAGAAAAATGCATTATGTAGCAGATAGCAATACTTAGGAAAACACTCTAGTTAACCAAGCTCAAAAGCAGGTGTGTTCAAGAGCAGTATGTGCAGTAAAAATACAGCATATGTATATGGAAATATGATTTTTTTTGACAATTTTGACAATTATTCTATACAATAATCGTAAATAAAAAAACTTTAAAATGTCCATCTGAAAGTAGATTATTTGATTAAAAACGTGATTTTTTTTTATCTCATTGACAAAATGAGAGAGATTCTTTCCTTAAAGCGTGTGGTTTAAGTATCAACCAAGACTCACCCCCTTACAACAGTTCCTCAAATCACATGAGCTTGAGACCGAGCTCAAGTCCCAGATGCATACCACAACTGCACACACAAAAATGTCAAGACGAGCTCAAGATAGCCAAATGTGAGACTAACCCCCACACCACAGTTGCTTAAATCACATGAGCTTGAGACTGAGCTGCAACTCAAGTCCCAGATGCATACCACAACTGTACAAAAAATGTCAAGAGAAGCTCAAGACAGCCAAATGTGAGATCCAACAACAGTGGCAGGGTGTCATCTCAAGCTTGAGCTTAAGCTTGAGATGCAGCTTAGACGAGACAAAGCTTAAACTGTAGTTTGTTGAGCAACGGGCTTCAGCAACTGTAGCATGGTGTCATAATATTTAATTCGGACATATATATATATATAGTTTGTTGATGGGGACCTTAATTATTAAAATGCAAAGATGTACCTTTCCCCATTGCCCTTGAGCGTAAACCTGAGCAAATGCTTTTCTCCCAACCTTTGACCTGGGGCTAATATTTTTACAGTAGTTTTTAGGATGACCAACGTTCTCTATATGCCATAAACGTAATTGCATTTCAAGTTTTTATAGCCTTCATCGCAATTAGAAATACAAAATCTCAGAAGTCGTAAAACCGAGTCAAGACAGTCTGGCACATTCCACTCGCTGGAGATTTCAAGTACAATCCGGAATTTACAAGAGCTTTTAATGATAAAACGATAAGGCAATTAATAATTACATTTCCCTTTATCTTCACCCTCACCCAACCTTATTCGTTTTTGTGTTTTTGGGCAGGTAAATTTGAAAGCGATTTGAACCTCGGTTCAATCCGCCCAGCAATGTTAATAAGTTACTCATCCCTGAATACATGGCGTTTTCGAATTCAAACACCACCTGTGCAATTTCCCTGTCATTTCCGTCCAGGTGTTAACTAAATTTCCCTCACCCCTGCACAGGGTACACCCCACCCCCCTCCTATTTTCCCACACACATTACACGTTTCCGCAACAGACAGTGAAGGCATTATACAACCGTGGAGGAGCAACAAGGTGGATCCGCATACTGCATTTAAATCCACGACACTAACAATGTTAATTTCAAATAATAAAAGGTTTGGAGGAGGAGAATGAGGAGGAGGGGGTGGGGGTAAAGAGAAGCTGTGAATGTGTGTGGGGAATAAATCTGGTACCCTTACGGAGGTGATAAAAGGGGCGTTTTGTTGGACCAACAATGCTCTGGATTGTCGAGAGCTATAGTGCGATTCAATGTGGAGTTGTATCAATGGGGGCGCTCCAGAGATCTCGGTGACCCTTCACCTTTCGACAAAAAAACCTCGATAACCCCAGTTCGAAATAACTTGGCAACGTAGAATTCGGACAGGAGCATACAGAGATAAAACTATAAGCTGTTTAATTGAAGGCCATATCTCCAAGAAAAACAAAAATTTCGATTATGTCCCCCCTTTTTTTGTCGTGAAAAATCGATTCGGTAGTAATAGACAGACAACGACATGAAGGAAAGACATAATATTAACAGTGGAAATCATTGAAAAACGATTTTTTTTTTTCGAATTGCTCTTCTTTTTTTGGGGAAAATGATGTCATTTGTACAATTTTTCTCTCTAAATGTCCAAATGTCCAAATTCCATTATTTTCCTAGAGAAAAGTCTAGAAGACACCACAAATGACTATATTATCCTACTTTGAAGTCATCCGAAATTAGGTAATCTTCCAAGAGTAAACACTAAAAATGACGTCATTAACCTCTCCAGAAAGGTGGCCAAAATGACGTCATTTTCCTAAGGAAATTCGGTTAAAACGGTGTCATTATTCTTGAGAAAAATCACCACAAATGACGTCATTATCCTACTTTGCCTAACTACTTGCCCGAGATGAGGTAGTAATAGACAGTTTTCGCATGCCAACGTCTTTATACTCACCTTAACTTTAATTGCGGGAAGGAATGAACCACGCACGTGCACATTACGTTCAGTTACTTTATTGGGCAGTTCAAAGCGTGACTCCTCCCTTCCCGCCATTAAAGTTAAGGTAAGTATAAAGACGTTGGCATGCGAAAACTGTCTAATCTTCCTAGAGTAAACACAAAAAATGACGTCATTTACCTCTCAAAATAGGTAACATAAAATGACTTAATTTTCCTCAATAAAAGTACCCGAAAATGATGTCATGTTCTTGACAATTAAACGTTGATCAAATGACGTTATTTTCTCGACAAACGTTACCCAAATGACGTCATTTTCCAAGGGAAAAATCACCACAAATGACGTCATTATCCTTATTTCATCCAAATTATGTTCCAAAAAGCTCTAAAAAACTATGTGATTTTCCTACAGATCCCAAGTTGCCAAAACATGATGTTTCTAAGTTTCTAAAATAAAATATTAGAGAGATTGAGTCAGCCAACGCCTTAACGTTAACCTTAACGTTAGAGGCGGGAAGGGAGGAGCCACGAACTGAACTACCCAATGAACTAACTAAACGTCATGAGTGCGCATGCGTGGTTCTTCCCTCCCCGTCTCTAAGGTTAACGTTAACGCGTTGGTTGGCACCGAAGTGGTTCGATTACCAATAAAATGTATTTTGTCTATTCAAATAAGTGGCTGAGCAGCCAGTTTAAGAGGCTGGAATGTCATACTTTAATTATGGCATGCCAATAGCATTCCACAGAAGGCTGCAAGCCAAATATTAAGGTTATCTTGTATAATTATACAGTATAGTCACACCTTCATCCTTTTGCATATATTTTGAAATGAATGTAAAATTTCTAACAACAACAACAACAACAAAAATGAAGCCAAATTACAATAAGACAAGACGTCAATTTATAGGTCATCTGCTTCACGGTCTGCTTCATGAATTCATAAAGAATATGTATTCGACATAACTTAATTATTAAATTATACATGTTCTTTTTGAATTCTCTGCAGCACAACAACCTTATTAGTTACACAACGTTTCGGTCTCTTAAGACCTCCATCAGGTGTTTCAGAAGTTATCAGTCAAAATAAAAAGCTAAAGAATTCGTAGAATTGTTACATAAAAAGGGATTGCCACAAAATTCAAGAACATTTTAAGAAAGAATTCTACAAATAAAACCAAAATGTAATAAATTTGTAGTAAAATGACCAAATACTGAATGACTATATTCAGAAATACTATTCAGATTGCAATATTTACAATGACACAAACAACTGCCAATTTCGAAATATTTCAATCTCCAGATCTCTCACGTGACCTGTAATTTGTGAATGGTGTTTGCCCGGCCCTTACAACAACCTCATTAAGTGGACTGTTGAAGCAAGAGCAGAATGGAAGGCCAAAGGAATCCTCTGATGAACACATGGGTGATTTCAGTATATTCACTTGGCATTTGGCCATTTACAGGTTACAGTGATTGCACGCAAACACGCTATTGTTCTGCATTTGGCAGCACTGTTGCAAAAATCCTGTTATCTTGTTACAGGGTTGCAGTCATAAGGTTAGTGCACATACACGCCAAACTTGCATGCAATTCTACAGGGTGGTGGACAAGTCCCACGACCTCCTTGTAATAAATGTTGGAATAAACACAATTAAACCTGCACGGTCTACCTGCATCAGGTCAACTTCCTTTCAGGTACAAACTTCAGAATACATTGTTTTTGTAACCGACAATGTTAACAATGCGTATTTAAGGCGATAATAAAGTGAAATTTCACTATGTGGAATGGAAAGTTACGAATGATGACCACTACAACAGCACAATGTCCTTGTCAACTACTACATAAAGTCATCCAAAGAAGGTTTCAATTGTTTGGACATATATGTAGAATGGACAACATCTGGAAGATCAAGATTGCCCCATCTGGAAGATTATGACTGTCCCATCTGGAAGGTCAAGACTATTCCATCTGGAAAATCAAGACTGTCCCAACTGGAAAATCAAGACTTTCCCAACTCGAAGATCAAGACTATCTCAACTCGAAGATCAGGACTGTACCATCTGGAAGATCAAGACTCCCATCTGGAAGATCAGGACTGTCCCATCTGGAAGATCAGGACTGTCCCATCTGGAAGATCAGGACTGTCCCATCTGGAAGATCAGGACTGTCCCATCTGGAAGATCAAGAATGTCCCATCTGGAAGGTCAAGACTATCGCATCTGGAAGATCAAGACTGTCACATATGGAAGATCAAGACTGTCGCATATGGATCGAAGATCAAAACGGTCCCATCTGAAAAATCAAGACTGTCCCATCTGGAAGATCTGTCCCATCTCAAAGATCAGGACAGTCCCATCTGGAAGATCGACTGACCCATCTGGAAGACCGACTGTCCCATCTGGTGCGAGTTTTTGAATAGGACATTGGGCACTAATGCTAAACTAATTGTTATTGGTGCTTATAATGAAGAACATGTCATTTCATGATGTGCTTGGACCTGTTCTGTGAACCACAGAATGTAGTTCAAATATACATTGTATGTTTTAAAACATGTTTGCATTAAATCTAACTTTTCCAACTACAACAAAAGTCGAATAATCACAATGCTACATATTGGAAAAGTTTAAAATTGGCAATGGGTCTTCGTTGTTATATGGAAGGGCTCAAAAATTCCTTTTAGAAAGGGCACAATATTTTCATTGTTCCCTCCTTGCTTATACTTTCTCCCCTTATTTTCAGCTGGTGTCCAGCATGGTCATTCTAGAACAACCAGTGTATCCAGGTTCGTTCCACAGGAAAAGGCACAAAATGTCCAAGGGACAGGAAAAAAGAAAGACGTTGAAGATTAGGTCACCAATGAATATCAATGAGGGAGGGTGTTTCAAAGGGTTATTGCAAAACACGCCAACGCTAACAGAAAGGATATGCCCGAGGTAAGTTGGATCAGATGGGGTTGGGGGAGGAGGAAGGGGCAGCCTTAAAGCAAAGCCATGGGAAGAAGAAGAAAAAAAGCTGAACTGCTGCTCCTTAGGTGTCGATAAAGGAGGCCCATTGTCCTGCTCCGTTGCGCTTCTGATAAACCCCGATGGGCCGGATGACCATAAGGAGAGCGGGGACAGAGGCACAGCCTTCGCACCTGGACATCGCGCCCCACCTGGGCAGTGGTCAGCTAGGGTATGGTACGGCACCTGCCGCACCTCGTGGTACTCAATTCAATTCAACTCAGTGCCTTACTGTCAGAATAGAGATGCCATATGGCAGGGGATCCTTAGGGGGAATGGGAATCCCCCGTGGGGCCACCGTCAAAGGGTGGGAGTGGGTCCAGATCATTTCTTAACGCATAGGCTCGTGACAAGGTAGTAATTTGTCGGCACAAAAACTACTGGGGGGTGCTGTTACTCCCCCAAAATTACCTATTTGGTAATAACAGAAAGGGTCATTATTGCAGAGCAAACATTTTTTTATTACAACACAATATCGAACGTTTTTAAAGCATAAGATTTATAAAATGATGTGTTGTACTGTATTCTGTAAATGAAGATGTGTTCTATGGGAAGTGTTGTGTTGTTCTGTGTTATGTAAGTGAGAATGTGTTCTATGAGAAGTGATGTGTCGTTCTATATTCTGTAAGTGAGAATGTGTTCTAAGGGAAGTTAAGTTGTTTTGTATTCTGTAAGTGAGAATGTGTTCTATGGGAAGTGTTCTGTTTTTATGTATTCTGTAAGGGAGAATGTGTTCTATTGGGAAGTGATGTGTTGTTCTGTATTGTGTAAATGATAATGTATTCTATGGGAAGTGATGTTGTTATGAATTCTTTAAGTGGGAATATGTTTAATGGGAAGGGATGTGTTGTTCTGTGTTATGTAAGTGAGAATGTGTTCTATGGGAAGTGATGTGTGTTCTGTATTCTGTAAGCGAGAATGTGTTTATGGGAAGTGGTGTGTTGTTCTGTATTCTGTAAGTGAGAATGTGCCCAACATTTTTGATTACGAACAATGATGTAAATGTTCATTTATTTTTAAATTATAATGTATATTTTCCCAAACTAGTTCAATAAAAAATGTTTCCTCCTTCCTCTTAAAAAAATTATGAGTCACTGATAGTAAAATTATTCAAAAAAACTGAAAATTTAAGTAAATCAACTGGAAACTCCTAAAGAAAACTTATTTTCGGAGTTACAGCAGTACATCATACATCACAACAGTTGGATCATTTTCCTCCAAGTCCCTTGCTGTACAACAAAACAACGATTAACAATAAAGTATTTTTGAGAGGAACAGCAACGGTGTTTTTCTAGAGTTCCGAATCCACTTGCTGACGTCTCCTTTGGACGGAACCTTGACGATCCCTGAAGCCCCCATGTCAGCGATACCCTTTCATGGACAATTACTTCCTCGTTTCGATGATTCTGGATTTTGGACAAGGAACAGATGGGTGCCCCTGAATTTCTATAGCTGTTTATCCCCTCCGCACCTCGGTACGTTACCGTGACTGAGGAAACGAGGAAACAAACAACTCCATTCAGAATGCTTGCCTTTGAATCAAGTCTTTTACCTATGGCTCCCTCCCACCATTTCTTCCCTTTAGAAACATGACACACGTGTGCCATTGCGTTGGAAAACTTGCCATCTGCTAGAAAAATGCTTTTGCCTTGCCTTTTCTTAATCCACGTCATGTTTGTAAGAAGCACGGAAAAGACGGATGGAGATCAACATGTCCCGGATGGTCTAACCCTTTGGGCTGTCCAGCTGGCGGAAAATGCAGCTTATCCAATGACACCACACACAAAAAAAAGACTGGATGACCCACTGATGGCCAATGAAAAAGGAGTGGTCTAGGGACTATTTGCTTTGAGATTGGGAAAGCTGACCAAGGGCAGAAGAACAACACCAGATTTTTGTAAAGTTGCAAACCTGTTCGAAGAGGATAATAGCAATACATAGCACACTGCATAAGACTGCAGTTAGTAAAAACATATAAATAGATTTTTTCTAAGGGGCCATTCAAAAAGGACGTCCCTCGAAATTCCTTCAATGTCATAAACACAGACAGCATGCGATATTATGAACGACTCTCATCAAGCTCATAGCCCAATTAGGTTATTCAGAAGTCTTTTGAAAATTATCTGTATTAATATTACCCGGATGTAAAAATGGTATAGGACCATGTATGCCATTTTATGTCCCATAGACAGCAACTCCTTATAATGAACTTGTATATGGCAGAAAACATGTATTGTCATATATGTCGTTTTATTTCCATTTATGGAGAAAACCTTAATTTAGGTTTTTGGTCAAAATATCAATAATGCACATACAATATATTGTTTGTTTGTTTGTTGATTTTTAACGTTGGCCTATTTCTGCAACTAAGGCGAACACCAACGCCAGGGGATGAGCCTTCATCACCTACCTGGGAATTTTGCCTATGAGGGGGGGACTCCCCCCCCCCCTCTCTCGAGTGTTTTTTAACGTGCAACAATCAACACCGGACCTCGGTTTAAACTCTCATCCGAAAGAGCCGCAACTCAGTTAATTTATCCCATCTGTAAAAATTCCCACTGACCTCGACCGGGGAGCGAACCCCGCAACTTAGGATCGAGAGGCGAGCCCACTCGACCGCGGGCATCGGCCATACAATATATTGAAATATAGAAATGTTAAGTGCCCATGGCCTACTATGGTCATAGTATATTGTGATGTAATCCCACATGGACCATCCTGTGATATGTGGTCATTTATGGCCAGTGGGGAGCACTGGCGATATTCCACCGCCTGGTGGAACAAGCGCCAGAAGGGCACCCGTTCAGAGGGCTCAACATACTTCATGACAACCTACGTATATATATATGGATGGATGGTAGCCTTACCTTTCCTGATGTTGCTCTCATATCATGGGTTGCTTTCACAGAAGCGCTGTGTTGTCTTAACCGCTCTAGCACAGCCGAATCGTCGTGGTCGCCCACATTGTCCTCTCTGGAATCCTGTAAATTTACATTCAAAATTTACTATAAGTACAAATTCGGCCATCATCCAGCTTTCAAATTAAAGGCTTGGACTATCAAATTTGAAGCAATCAAAGACAAAACATACTTCCAAATCGGTTATCTCCTTGGCACTGTCTTCCAGGCGACTGCGTTGCTTTTCAGCAGCCTGACAGAAACATTTATATTAAAGAGATGTCAGAGAAACTTCCACAACAATCACCATGTCTGGCAACCAAGACATGGTGATTGTTCACAGCGTTTATAAATGCTAGCCAAATTGAAGTACTCAAGTACACTGATGGTGGAAGAAGTATTTCCAGGACATGACATTGTACTGACCTGCTTAGCCAACTGCATCTTCTGGCGTAGTTTCTCCCTCAACTTGTCAAACTTCTTCTGCTTCATACCTGAATTTGACAAACAGAAAAACAATATTTTCGTCAACATTCAGCTAAGTATGATGGAGAAGTACCGCAATGTTCACACCGGCCTTGAAGCAAGACTTTACCGGAATTGACATCCGCCGGCTCCACGGTGGGACTCTGGGGTCTCAATTCCTCCACTTCATTGTGGATTTTACTCGTGCTAGCCTTAAAAACAAATGCACTTGCTTAATTTTGGGGGAAAAACCAGTAAGAAACACGCAAACATCACATAATCGCAATGCCTCGTACCTCGACAGTCATGATTCGGCTCGTTGATGGGGTGCTGCTGAAGGATTGTGCCAAGCTAGTGTCACTGTCTAGTGTGCTTTCCATGACCAACCTGCGTCGAAGCAACCTCTGTCGAAGAGATCTGTTAAATATGCAAATTAGATATGATGTAATTAAGAAACACTCTGATCTGTGGTTTTCATAAAAACTGGGAAACAACACTCAATTAGGTTTTTGCGTATAGTTTAATGAGATTCGTATAGTTAAATATCGACAATTAAGACAAAACAACAGTAAATTTCAATTACAGAATCCTAAAAATCAAAGCTCATTGTTGTTTCATTTAACAAATAAGAAATGGCAGTTGACAGATGCAAAGTCAATGCTCTTTTCATCAAGACATTAATCCAATTTTCACCAATTAAACCTCGACATTTTCAAATTGTAAGTACATGTACTTTAATTGTCAAAAATGATGGAGGAGAGAGAGGGGATAGAATAATATGATTTTTGGCAAGATATCAACAGTGATTATCAAAAGCCAGGTCCATGATGAAAATACGACAATGTCAATTTCAATTGGTAATTTAATTGAATAGACAGACGTCCTTAAAAACGAAGGCAAGTCTACCAAATACTGAGCAAGGGGTGGGTGAACTGAAAATTATAAATCATTCTTTATGGATAGCCCCCAAAAAATTAATGGATAGCTTCCTTTACCTGCATGGTTATTGTATAATCTCATATCACAACCGGTCATCATTGTTAGTTGATTAAATGCATATTTATTTGGTAGATGAAGGCATGAAATTCAGCTAAACTTACTCATCTCCGATGCTCATTTTTGTTGGTATTTTGAAACCCAAAAACACCTTTTTTTGTCAGCCACGCCGCAGTGTTTACGAAAGTTCCATGCTGTCGCTATGGAAACGGCTTTCCAATGTGTGCGCAGTAACCTGCGAATCTGAAAAACAATAAAAAAAATCCCTATATTTCTAAATTCATTCTAGCTAATTGTTGGTACACAAACAATAACCCATATCATAAATGTATTAACATTTAGAACAAAAGAAAGCCATCTGTGCATTACTACCATGCATTTTTACCAAAATTTGTTACTCGTTGGGGTTTTCTGTATCTAACGGGTCACACTGTAAACAATTATTCTATGACAAACAAATTTGTTTACTAGTTTTAATGTTTTTAAGCACGTCAAATTTAAAGAAAATTCACCACTAATTTTTGGCAATTTCATATTTCTCATACATTGACAAAAAGTATGTATTGGCAAAGTATGGCATTGGTGTAAAAAATTAAATATGGATATATACTGTGTATGATGTTCTGTTTATACAGTATGTTTGGAAACATTTGTGGCCATATGCAGTATTATAGTATACACATGTGTAACATTAATGGACAAAAATTCCATATACACTATGTCCAATTTCTGATAACTCATGCACACAATGTTCATTGTATTTCCTAAATATATCCATATACACAACCCCAACAAACCCAATAAGTTTAAGCTATAGACATGTCTACTTTCTGTTATGCCCACATATGTGCCCTTATCATCTCTGTATTTATTTAAGTAGGCTATATGAGCGGCATATTCAAGTTATGGGCAATAATCTAATTCTCAGTCCATGTTTTCATCCATAAATGGAAATGGACAAAAAACACCATATACTGTATGGCTACAAATGTTTTCAGACATACTGTATATGGTGAATATCAATAATATCGTACATATACATTCAGTAAGTATTTGAGGCATAATACGGCATATATTGCCCTATATAATTTGTCCACCGTGGCATTGCCAAATGCCCCAAATTTTGAATTAATACCTTAGATTTAGAAGATGATACCATACAGAAGGTGGGTGCTCAATGCACCTCACTGTTTACATGTGAAACAATGGTAAAATGTGTCAGGTAGTCAATGGATAAAAGTCACAAAAAACAGTCTATAGGACATAGAATCCCACATTGCAATCACTCCAAATAGAGCAGGATTAGGCAAATTGAAACATTTCTCTTTTTTTCTGCCATCACTGTTCCAGAATGCTGCAATGCTGTCAACTAAATCCTCTTTCCACCAACGGGAAACATGCCGTGACTATCAATCGGTTTTGTCATCATCATCATCGTCATCATCCCTTTCCTTAAAATTTCATTTTTATTCTGACAATGCGAATCCACCAATGATAGGTCTGACATTATCCGACCTCTTTTTATCGTGTTCCAGCATTTATCCCGTTTTACGAGGATCCCACCCTAATATTGATTTTTCATTCGGCTGCCTTGGCTTTGTGCCGTTTCACGCTGCTCAGATGCGCTTTATTCGGTTTTATTCAGGTTCAGCACCCCCTGGTGGCGCATCAGCGGCATTTCCTACAAATTTTACAACAGGAGCGGCATATTACATGTCTTGACCACAACAACTCCTTCCTGATGTTAATATGGAAGGCGGTAAAAACATGTTTTAGCACTGAGCCTTCAGGTGGCTGTGCAGTGCCTTAGGCGGTTGGAATGTCATAGAGATACCATGCTATAGCTATGGCGTTTATATCACATTCCAGCCGCCTAAGACCATTCCTAATAGTTCCACATGGGGTTGATTTTATGTTGTGGATTTTATGTTGATGTTATCTTGAGTGAAATACCGAAGAAATCTTTAGTGGAATGCTGGGTAAAATCTTGAGTGGAATATTGAAGAAATTTTGAGTGAAATGCTGATGAAAATCATGAAAAGAATACAGAAGAAAATCTTGAGTAGAATACTGAAGAAAATCTTAAGTAGAATACTGAAGAATTTCTTGAGTAGAATACTGAAGAAAATTCTTCATAAAGCCTAAAATCGAACAATATTCGACATAAAAAGTAAACTTTGGCAAGTGCGAACTCAATAAATAATCTTTATTTCGTGTGAGCATCCCTTATTGTCGTTGAGACCTTAACATAGCATTACAAGATGGCCGCGCACTTTTATTTCAGAGGCGGCCATGTTGGAAAAGTCATTCGGAAGGTTCATACGCCCCCAGGAGGAGCTGAACTGAAACAAAACTACATATAATCAGAGGTAAAAACAAATATAATTTCAGCTTTACATATATTTCTTATAAAACCACAGTCAGGTTGCAATGCAACTAAATTGCAATCGTACAACCGGCCTATAATTCGTTAAATTTGATAATGGCTTCACTGCACGAATTAAAAAAAAAATAAAATTAAAAAAAATTGGAAAAATACACTGCTCCAAACAAATAATTTCCATGGAAATCAAATTGGCCATAAAATAATTTGCCTCGTTATGTCGTTGTTTATTACAGTCGTGCAAATCGAATCCCAATCGTATTCGGAAACAACGAAAGCGAGATTGGAATATCAATTATCATTATGTGTCATAAAATAGATATATAGAAGACAAGAAAAAAATCATCGAAGCCATGTGTTCCAAGCTGTGATTATTTCATATTTGAGGCACGGCTTCTGTTTATCGCATGAACGACTTTGGGGGATTTAACTTTTAGCCAACCGGACGCACCTGGACGGCCATTAAAAGCCGTGATTAAAAGATGCGTGAGAATGCACACAACATAGAAATGAGAGAGGATTTTTGATAGGGGGAAAAAATCCTGAAAGGATGTGCCATGGTGCAATGAATGAAAGAAATACGAAAGACAATGGTAATAATCGCACATCTATTATCGGTTGAAGAAAGCGAAATTGTGGTTTGATTGACCTAAAAATGTTTTTTTTTAGGATAACGATGTGTAATTTGAATGATTTTTTTCTGGCAAAAGGTAACCGTAAAAGAAAGAAACGTATTTGGGTGACTACTTTTTCCACCATAGATGGCGCTGATCGCTGTTGCTTACAAGTTACATGAAGAAAATCTTATAAAGGAAATGAGTAGAATTCTGAAAAAAATCTTGAATAGAACGTTGAAGAAAATCTTGAGCAGAATACTGAAGACAATTTTGAGCAGAATACTGAAGAAAATCTTGAGTAGAATACTAGGGAAAATCTTGAGTAAAATACTGAAGAAAATCTTGAGTAGAATGCTGAAGAAAATCTTGAGTAGAATTAATACTGAAGAAAATCTTAAGCAGAATACTGAAGAAAATCTTGAGCATAATACTGAAGAAAATCTTGAGCATAATACTGAAGAAAATCTTAAGCAGAATACTGAAGAAAATCTTGAGCATAATACTGAAGAAAATCTTGAGCATAATACTGAAGAAAATCTTAAGCAGAATACTGAAGAAAATTTTTAATAGCATACTGAAGAAAATCAGGAGAAGATTATTGAGGAAAATCTTGAGTAATATACAGTCTGACTAAACTGAATATGTACTGAAGCAATGCATGCATTTTGGGTGACCGCTGTTGCTTGCAAGTTACATGAAGAAAATCTTGAGTGAAAATACTAAATAAATATACATATGTTTTGATCCACTATTTTCCTAAATTTTCATTAATTAATTGAATAACCCCTTGTCTATCTTTATAATCTGAGCATTCACAGTTGAATCTCTACACTTTCCTGCATCTACAATCTACATATATTTTTCAAAGTGGTTATCAGCTTTTCAATCGAAAGACGGGTTCGAATCCCTGGTCGACTGTCTTGGTTATGGGTTTCCATGTTTCTTACAGTTGTTTCCAAGCAAATGCCCCAACTTACAAAAAAAAAATGTAAATGATTGGAAAATTGAATTATGGACACAACTATTATGGAGGTAGTCTGTCATTTTTAAAGTAGTATTCCCTTATTAGGGAGATTGAGCATGCCAACGCCTTAACATTAACCTTAACGTTAGAGGCGGGAAGGGAAGAGCCACGAACGGAAATACCCAATGAACTAACTGAACGTCATGAGTGCGCATGCGTGGTTTCTTCCTCCCCCCTGTAACGTTAAAGTTAACGTTAAGGCGTTGACATGCTCAACTCCCCATTTTTACGAAAGCATTTCCCTTATTATAATGGTAACACATTTGCGAAAATTCGTAAATTTCACGAAACGATTCCGTTAATTCTGCAGCTAATTCCTCAACTTTTAACGAAATTTGTTTTTACAGTGTATCTCTAAGTTCAGTACACGTTATCTCTCTTAGTTTTCATAGATGACTTTTTCGTGTATCTTTTCCAACAAACGAGGCTTGGAAAGGCCTCAATATCGTCCGCTTTATTGCCTGCATTCCCCTCCTATATAATTCAACATCATTAATTCATCGTCCGTACATGTATAGTGTTTCTGCGTCATCTCCCACATAGCTAGATCTTCAGATTTTGCTATTCATTCCCATTCCCCCTCTATTTCCATCCCCATGTAGGCAATTGAGCCACGTGCCTCCATCATGATTAAAGTCGTAATTAAAGTCGGACCCGACTCGGCAACGGCAGCCATTGAAGAAAACACGTCGCCGTTTCACGATCTACTAATGACGAGACGCAATTAGGAGAGCATGGTGGACATACAATCAACGCAACTTTATGGCGGAACCTGTTTTTTCTAGAATCTAGACTTTAGGAAATCCAATGTCGGGTAAATTTGGTAATGGTTGATAAAAAGTTTAAGACGTATAACCATGCCCTACAAATGGTGAACAAATTATATAGGGCCATATAATGTACATGAATGGCATGCTTGCACATAAATGGTCATTCCCTATTAATGCTTTGCCCTATTAATACTTTGAGAATTAAGACGTGTATGTACCTATTTGGGGCATATTATAACATATATGGCGCCTATATGGGGCATATTATGACATATATGGCACCTATTTGGGGCACATTATGGCATATGTCCATAAAAAATGTATGGCATCACAAGTGAAATTTTACTATGTCGATGTACGAGATAGTAGACAGTTTTCGCATGCCAACGTCTTTATATTTTATACCTTAACGTTAGCGGCGGAAAGGGAGGAGCCACGCATTGAACTACCGACGCCGATGGTCGAGTGGGTTACGTGGTCGCCTCTCGATCCTAGGTTGCGGGGTTCGCTCCCCGGTCGAGGTCGGTGGGAATTTTTACGGATGGGAGAAATTCC